>JZLH01S0575053.1:145598-168988 GCA_001188425.1 Eucidaris tribuloides
GTTGTCTTTACATTCAAATAAAAGAAAAATCTATTGCATTCCTGCATCTTTTTCTCAGTCCTTTGTTTTCAGGTGCATTGCCTTTATTTCATGTCTCTTTCCCTATTGATACTGGTGCAAAGTTAGTTAATGAACCACAATGTCAATTTTTTCCCCAGTGTGATTGCCTTTTACTTATTCACTTTGTTACACAACCTTAAATACAGACAATACAAAGAACAGCTTAGACTCCTGAATTGAAATACGCAAATGAGTTGTATGTTTCGTGAAACAAAGATGCATTCAAAGAATGAGCAAAAAATGTCTGTGATGAAAAGAAATTGCTTTTCTGGCCTTTGTGATTTTAACATGCATCACTGCATTTGTACGTATAATGTACATACACACATAAACACACAATGATAGTTCTCCACACTTTCATCTCGAAAGTGGTAGTGTTGCCAATTCAAGAATCCTCCATACATAAGGATTACGTAAACTGTCTGAACATTGATAATTCTTTAAGGATACGGATATTTGAATGAATTAACAATCAGAACCTCTTGTACTTTCTCTTATTGTTATCTATTCTTTGAATGCGAGTAGATGTCTGTGTTTCAGTAATGAGCTTTAAAGATTGTACTAGCCTTTAGCTTGGTCCAAAGTTTTATAAAATTCACTGAATCTATTATACTCAGTGCTTTCAACATTACTACTGTCATTATTAATTGCTTCATACACAAGACAAAGTTGCACATTACAGTTCTCGTTATTTCTCTAATACAAATTAAGACAACAACAATACATAGTGTTGAGTATCATTTCACCGCCACATATTTACCACAAATATTTTGGTAAACGTCCATATCCACGTCGATTTCAGTCGCTGAAATACACACACCTCTGAACATGCCTCGCATTCCAAACTCCATTCCAAGCTGAAAGGTCCATTTCTTTACAGATTTCCATAAAATATCTCTTATAAACATCTCGTGAGAACACTCAAAATTTACATACGATATGCAACAACTAGACGAAAAAAAAAAGTTTGTCTTCTTTAAATACATTATCGCTAATAGTCTTTCATTGTCATTAGGGTTGTTTGAGATAGACACAAGTCGTCCTCAACTGCAGTCGATTTCGCGAATGTTCTTGGGAATTTCACAGAATTTATATACAAGTCTTTGTCCATCCACTTTGGCCAGGATTCCCCTCTGGTAGTAATACCTGTGGAAGTTTGAAAACAAGAAGAGAAAAATGATGGACTATAGTCCAATTTCAACTAGAAATATTAGTAAAGGTGATTAAAGCTCAGTGACATGATGGGGAGAAATAAAAATGCCTTGAGAACCTAACTGGTTGAAAGACAAACCAAATGGACACCAGCTGCCATTGATCTCCTGGCTGGAAGGATTTGTCTTGAGTTTGTTTACTTAATTAGAATCAAGCATGAACAGGCCAGCACTTTATCGGGACACGATAGATTTAATCCCCATAGAAGGCTACACAACAAATTTTTCTGTTACAAGTAGTGTTATACGTCTAAGTCGCGAAAAGTCGTAGTCGCGACTGCCTACACAAAGTCGCGACTCCGACTATGGAACGCAATAGTCAAACTTTTTATCACAATGGTTAATTGTATTAAAACTGAGTCAAAAAGACGCTAAAATTGAACAGAACTACCAATCATTGTGTATGGCAAATGATGTCTCTTTTTTTTTTTTCTCTTTTTTTTTTTTTTTCGCATTGGTATGTGTACCAGGCTCTTGATCTTTTGACTCTTTATTCTTTTCCTTTACGTTTTTCATTGTGAGATCGGCAATAAATCTATAACATCAAACAGAACTGCCAAAATGTACTTAGGATCAGCTTATAATCGCGTGCAATGCTATCATACAATCGATTTTTTTTTTTTATTTTTTTTTTTTTTTTTTTTTTTTCAGACTTAAAAATGCATACAATATGGATTCTTTATTATATTATTTTATTTACAACTATTATTATTATTTTATTTATTTGTAATTTATTATTATATTTATACGTGTGTTGCCGTATACGTTGCCACTCACTGCGACTCCGACGCCGGCACCCATGCCACCCCACACCACCAAATCTTGGAACACACTAGACGTGAACACGATAGTCGACTAATTAGCAGGAGTCGACTATTGTTGTGGGCCGACTAGTCGACTCTCTAAAATGCTGAATCGGCAAACACTAGTTACAAGGCATACTGACGGACATTATTTTAAAATGAGTCAACATTTGACTACAATATTTTCACAGTAGAATCCCTACATAGTTTACTTGATTCTAGAATAGCTTTTACCCCAAGTTGAGGACTGCCCCCAGTCTTGTCATTTACCTTTAATACCCACGCCCAATCAGGACCCTGATTTATTGCCATAAGATGTTATTACCATGACAATGCAGTTTCCACCACATTCAAAATGTGTCTTGCACATCTACACCCGAAGACTAATGTGTGTGCCAAATCTCAAGAGCATTACTTGAAAAGTAAATAGTTTAATCCACAGTTTTTCCAGATTTTTTGCCATAATATGCGATAACCATGGCAATGCAGTATACGACACATTTGAAAAATATGTCTTGCACATCTGCAAGCCAAAGTGCAAGCCAAAATGTGGCAAATTTTATGAGCACTTCTTAAAATCAGATGAAGTAGTTGATCTGCAAGATTTAACCAACCAACCGCCCAACCGTACGCTGATTTCTATATACCTCCTTCAAACTTTGTTTGAATGTTTTTCCTTCAATTCCTTTCTTAACCCCTGTGTACGAGATAAATTGAGAAAATCGTTATTACAGAATAACAACTGGTTACGAAAAGATCCATCTGCCAACTTCACACACAAACATACACGTTCCTTACCTGAGTGCCCTGCCCATTGTCTCGTAGTTCATGTCGGGTTTGTTTTTGTGCTGACCCCATAATTTTGAGACGGCCTTTGAGTCGACCAGTTTGAAGATTCCCTGCTCCCGACTCGTCCACTTGATGAACCGTGGGCAGGTTTCTGTGTTCTGTAGCAACTCCAGAAGGAATTCCCATAGATATGTTGTATGCGCTGATGGACACAAGGAAAGAGATAGTAGGTCTCATAAATAAGCTTGAATCTATGTGAACATTTCGCATTCATGCAGTATGGCAGGTATGCATTGCAAAAGCCTTGTAAAAGTGAGAAAAATAAATTAAGTTCCAGCTTTCACATGATAGAAACATACATGAATATATTATTCTTGCTACAATAACTGATGTTGACTTGGTAGAATTGATTTTATTTGTTATTTATTGATAATATGGAAGTAAATGGAATTAAAATCACATCTACCACATTTGAATGACAATAATAATGTTCACAGCTATACTACGGCCATTTGGTCGTAACATTGTATCATTACACAATATTTACTTCATTATTTCCAGTTCTATCTAAACACAGTTACCCCTTCAGTTATAAACATTTAAAAATCCCCAAATACTAACTTCTTTCATAATATTTTCAACTATTAAAGCAGGGCAGGTTTATTTTGCAGATGTGAAATAGGTTACAAATGGAAAGAGCATTAAAAACAATGATATTACTTTTATCATGGCATACCGGCATAGCCAAGCATGTCTGAAAATTAACACATTCTGACAAACGAGGGCGACAAATAACATAATTCACAGCCACTTGTTACATTACTACATTCTCAATTTCCAAAAATATCTAATTACTTTGAGGCTAGAAGGGGATGCTTTTAGTCACCCAATCACAAACTCAAAATTCTATGTTTCAAAGATTCCAGGTCAGAACATTTTAAATAATGCTGTAATTTAACATGAATGGAAGTTTCGGAGAGTACTTCTCAAGTCATTACATCAATATATATATTTTTTTATAGTTTTCATAAAAAATGATGGAATGCGATATTAACGAAAAGCAAAACTGGCTTGTACATATCGGCAATTAACAAATGCAAGCTGCATTCCAATCACACTGAGACTTACAATCTTTTGGCTTCTTCTTTATTCCGCTATTTGAAAGTTGTAGTGGTGACTCTGACTTGACTTTGGGTTTACGACCTGCAAGTCAGAAAAATACACAAAAGAAATAATATTAATTACTGGAAAATTTCTACAAAACCTATATAAAAATCTCATAAGATGGAATAAAGCAAATATTTCTCCTTTTTTCAGAACTATTTGATTTTCAAAAGATGAATTTATGATCAATGCAGTTTGATTAAAAATTTCAGGTCTAACTCTCCACAAGTCAAATTGATCTTTTGATGAATCTCACAAATGGATAACGGCCATTTTCAGCATATATTTCTGTACTTATTATCTGCATACAATAGCAGCACAAGATTTTTATTTTAACAGCCCCTCCTCCTGAAAACACTGCCTACCTGATTGTGGACGAAGAGGAATAAAAAATATGGTGCTCTTGTACAGCTTCTGACGATTTTAATTTTACTTGACTTGACTACATCATAAATTTCAGCATTTTTTACCCTGACATGAAAAAATAGAATAACCTATGATTAATTTAAATCATAATTTATTTGCTGCAGTTTTACAAACACAGCTGGCTAAATGTGTGACGGAATTACTTTTCTTCACTACTCTGTACCTGTTGATTACATTTCATCATGTAAATGTACCACACCTTGAAAAAATTATTTTACTCAATTACAATTTCACTTTAGTGTGTGGACAACAGAGTGTTCCCTTTACAGGATCTTAGAGCCCCAAGAAAAAACAGTGTGTTGAATATTTATTTTACAGCCAGAGAGTGCTAATTTGTTCATAGTACGTCACTTAAACCCACTGCAGATGAATTGATTTTAATATTAACACATAATCTCCATAGACCCCAGCCTGAGATATATTACATGAATTCTTAGTCTTTAACGGGTCAAAACGACACACAGATATTACTTCAGTGACTTACAGAGTGATTAAAGTTTGTGAATTCAATTATTATTTGTTGCCTGTGTATTGACCGATCCAGTTTGAAGAACAGAATACCGCTTCGTCCACCATAGCTGGGGGCCATCAAAGACCATGACAAAATATAGTTATTTGAATTTATGCAGTGCTTTAGTTCAAAGACTTCTACAAACATGAACTATTGCATCATCATTTCGTTGGTTGAGAACCAGAAGGGTGTTACCTCTATACCCATTGACAACCAGAAGGGCATTAATGCCATTCTGGCTATCAGTAGACATACAGCGTGTTTCTATTGAAGGTAGTTTTCCGGATGCAACCGGCTAATGGAGAAGAAGATCTCAATAGAAACAGACCTTCTCCGCCATTATCCGTCTTTTTAGCAGAGAAAGTTTCGCCGGTATTCATTCTGCTTTTTGCAGGATAATAGCGGAGAAAGATATCGTAAGACGTCAATAGAAACAGACCTTCTCCGCTATTACCCGTCTTTTGCTGGTGAGAACCAAAAATAAACAAAACCACGTGATCGGAATACATGACCCCTGGCTGCAGTGCGCATGTGTTTGATTGAGCATAAATTTGACCTCGGTAATCCCACAATACCTTGCGGCAACCCAGGTCAACGGACTCTTAGCCGGTAATCGTACAATCCCGTTAGGATCGATCGTGCTTCCGGAAAACGCAATCCAATAGAAACAGACCTTCTCTGCTATTAGCCGGTTGAATTTTATCCGGATAAATACGGTAGACTCAATAGAAGCACGCTGAATTTGTTATGCTCTCAGATGGTCCCCCAAAATATGGCTGATTAAGCAGTACAGTGTCCTTCAAACTGGATTAGTTTGTATCTCAGATATCAGTGATTTTGAAGCATTTGTCGAGGATAAAAACTTACTCTTTTTAGACTTTTTATGATGTCTCCTCTGCCCCCTAAATCTCCATAGTAGCAGTGATTCTGATACAAGTGAAATATCTTGACCGACGTCGAGGAAGCCCTCTGGTGTTTCAAAGACAAACTGAGATGGAATACTATTGACTTGATTGGATTCAGCTGTGAAATATAAGAAAGAAGAAACAACACATCATTTATGGTATAATGGGAACAGATGCAAAGGGGAGCGGGAAAAGGAAGAGTAGAGAAACAAGACATGGAAAATACAGAGGGGAGAAGGGAGGTGTTACCAAGGAAGAGAAGCGGGAAGGAAGAATGAAAAATAAGAAGAAAGAACTGAGGAAAGGGGGAGGATGATTTTTACTCTTTACACACAATTGGAAGATGAAACTCCCCCTTTCAGGTATGAGAATCGTGTCCTAATTTGCACCACCAAATACAGATGACTTTGCATAACTCAACATCCCACAAGTTAAATTATTGCCTACTGTACGTTGAATATTTTTGACAGTCCCAATATGCTCTGTGTTTTGTCAATAGGAAGTTTTTCTTTTACCTCAATTTTTTTAAAACTCGAATTTGGCATATCTCAAAAATATTTTTACAAGCCCAAAGTGACCAAACGTGATAAATCATTCACCTACGTCGAAGTAGCCACAAACATAATTCTTGATGGTCTTAATGGATTGATGTTTTGATCTCCGCTTGTCAGCATGACCTTAAAGATGTCATAAACTTCCTATTCCCTCTCCGCATTTCTCATTTACCCCCTACCTACATTTAAACAATCATCATACTTTTAGCCTCCATTTCCCATTTTCCCTTTATCTTCATCTCTATCATCAATTGTGTACAAAACTGTAACTCGAATTTCGTTTAATTTGACGTGATTTGCGGGGTCCCCAAAGATTCGACCTAGGCAAAGTTGACTGTATGCTCATCATAGCGATGAGCTCTAAATACAACCATTACATACAATTTTCCGGAGAATTTAGAGCGCAATTTATGGACACTATTTTGTATTGATTACAACTTCACTTCATCCTGTGGGCATGAGTGTAGGTACTGTTATTGATTTACGATGTATTTTGAAACTGTGCTCAAATTTATTATCATTTCACGGAAATGGCACGCAGAAAAGAGTATTGACCTGATAATTTCAGGTAAGCAAAACACTGTTCAACACACGTACTGTGTTTTTGATGGTTTATTGGCCTATATTATTGTCCACAATGCCCCAATCTCGAGGAATGGTGCAGTCAAGATGATCTAATGGCTGCAAATGAGAAGGTGTGCCAAGTCGTGGCCAAATATCCAATATGTCTGGTATATTTTTGCATCCACCTGTCATTCTCATTGGCTACCCAGGTGGGGCCTGGTGGCCTCATGTTAGAGCTCCTGTGAATGAAGACTGACTTGGGCGTGCCCCTTGAATTGTCGGGAACGGAGCGGCAAGAGGCTAACGGGCCTTACCTGGGTGGAGCTGGGATTTGTGATGGGTGGTGCAAGTACTTTCTGACTCTTATCTTTTTTTGTTGTTTATTATTTTTCACTATTATTTTATACAGTATGATATATTTTTGGATTTGTGTAGATGACGGACACGAAAGAAGAAGAATTGTCAATATTGGCAAGTTTTCAATGATATATCGACAGAGAATTTCTAGGTAACGGCCTTCATACAAAGTAACAAGATACATGATTATCAGAATTCAACTTCACTGCTGTGATAATAAATAACAATTTTAGTTTTCTGACATTCTTCCAGCGATAAAATTGACACGATTTCTGCTGGTACACAAATACATACATGCACAAATTTTCATCGTGATACAACCATTGTATGGTAGGAAACTTACAATTCCTAAGTGTTGCTTGCATCAGTGTGTTTAACGTTTCAGCCGAATGCGGGGAAATTCCCCTCTGCATTAATTCTGGTGAAAATGAAAGAACAACGAAAAATTTTATCATTTATAGCATCATTAAAAGAAACCAAATATATTTGTACAAATTTCACAGAATTTCTGTTGACATACAAGTAAAACAATCTCATATGAATGGATGACTTCTATCAGGCTGTTATATAAATATTCACAGTTTTGCTTTCACCATATTGCCCTTCGAAACTGAACTAACAACAAAGTAAACATATTTATTGGGTTGCTGCATTTCTGTTTATCTTGATCAATATGAGTTTGTACAATAAACATTTGAAAAATAGAATGACTATGTTTCATTGCAAGGGTGGGTATAGATGATCAGGTATGTCATTGATCATGATTGTCATATCAGCACAGAAAATAAGAAAGCAAACCAAACCAGTATATCACTGACAAATTCAGACTTGATGTATACCAGAACAGACATTACACAGATATAAAGTCGTCTGGATATCCCCTGTCCTGAGCAGGGTTGGCAATTTCCTGGGAAATACCTGTATTTCCCACCCAGGCGGGAAATACTGGGAAATACTGGGAAATACCTGGGAAATACTGGGAAATATGTGGGCAATACCTAGCCGTGTACTCTTGAAGTTGTACAATGTCAACTAAGAAGGCCATTAATGCAGTTCATTTGGGCTTCTTCTTACACAAAACCATCTTGAACTGATAAATTTCTGATGAAGACTCTGAAAAACCTCTTTTCAATTTTGATAATTTAATTCAGTGTTATTTCATATACTGTCCAATACAAACAGTATTACACTGTACATTATTCAGGTGTTACATTGTGGGGTGCAGCCCTCATCTTACTAAATATACAGGGTCAAAATCAACGTCTGTCAATGGGGTGTGCTATTTTAAGTGTTCTGGATTTATGGAGCAATTCAGATATTTGCAGACTGAAATGATTGAAAAAAATTTCTAAGATAAAAGCAGGTGATTTTAAAATTTCCATACTTTTAGTATTGATTTGGCTGCGTAGAAAATTTGTCCCACCAATCATAACGAGTCCCTTGTTCCCCACCATCACTTAAGTTAGTTCTTTGTTGTATTTTGTGTTGAATCACACTTACTGAACAACAATCTCTACCTTTTAGAGTTTTTATCCTTCAAGAAATAACTTTTTTATAGTATTTCCCAGTATTTCCCGGTATTTCCCGTTTTTGTCAAAAATAGCAAGGCGGTATTTACCGGCCAACCCTGGTCCTGAGATTGCTCTTACCTTAGTGTAACACACAAGTATGCTGAAATGGATTGGATGTACAACACAAAAAGTCGTAGAGTATGTGATGACTTTGCTAAGACCCAGGTAGGGGGGCTGCCAAGTTGCCTATCTCAGTGAATCAATTTGCATGAGACTCCCACAGGACAATAATATAGCTTAGGGGACCAGATGTGTAGAAACAACAGAAACGTATGAAAAAATCAAACAAAATATATGTGTGAGAAAGGGCTGAAATGAGTGAGAGTTTGCAGCCCTGATTGAGGGTGGGTCGGTCCCGCTGGTTGTTTGGATTCAAGTACAAAGCAGTCAGTTTAGGAGTTGTGACCACAGAGTTTAGTATTCTACGATCCCTTTGCAGTAGTAGTCAATGACACATTTCAAGAACATGCATGAGCTAATTTTTCTTTAGTTGGGGTTTTTCTATTCATTTTGATTTGCTCTCAGCCGCACCTACCCCCTCCCCCATCCTAACCACTTACCTTGTATCGTTGCTTCATCAACTTTGATGTGTGATACCTGGGGCTTCATTAAATCATCATCATCGTCGTCCGCTATCGTACCACCCTCAGCCGGACTTGGTGGCAGCGACACTGAAGAGAGAGATATTGTAGATCACAGAATTTAAATAGTGGATCTAAGCTTTAACTCTTTATTTGTATGTCATTCTACAGATATTTTGGAATAAAGAATGGTGGGTCATTGCATTTTGTTTGGGGTACTGTAATATGTAAAATGAAATGCACAACCTGGATCACTAAATCTACAGTCATTGGGGCGATATAATGCATTACACCAGCATCACAAAGCTGAATTTGTTTCTGCTTTTGCCTAATGTTATGTACTTTATGAGCACTCTACATGTGCACAGTTATTTTACCTTGAAAAGCTACAAATTTAAACCAAAAAAATACAGAAATTGTTGCAAGAATAAGTGTACTTCCTGTTGGCCCTTTTTCCCCTTGAGGTACCATGAATTCTTTGATCTCCACATGTTAGTATTAAACAACAACCAACCAAAGATTGTGCAAATGTGCTTGGCAGAGTTCTGAAGAATCAAACACATTTCAAGTGTGTCTCTTGGTTTCCTTTTCAAGTGGAGGTCACATATTATTGATCAAGGGCTTAAAATGTGACCCTTGTCAGAGAAGAGTATACATGTACTGCACTACTCTCAGTGCATTGGTGAAATTACACTGTATTAACCCGAGTTCCCTTTGAAATCAGCTTGAAAACCACACGGTCCAGCAGAATGATATCTATAGATATTTCAATGTGAATGCGTGTCGGTAATTTGCACTAATGCACCAAGTACGTCTAGAGGCCTTGGTCTCAGTCTCGGTCTCAGTCACCTGTACACCCTATGGAATGGTTGTGTTTTGGTGCAGCCTCTGTCTCAGAACCTGTGGTCTCGGGTACATCACTGAAAGGCTTGGACTTTTACACCCGTTTTATAAGTCATTACCTCTTGAGATGGCGTCAACTGATGGAAATTGTTTCTCGTCGCCGTTGGTCGTGGGCGATATATCTAACAAGGCCCTGGCAGCCAGGATGGTTTCTTGGGGTTTACTTGTTGGAACCGCATCATCGGATTTACTGTCACAGGCATTAGCTGCAGAAAAGAAAGATATAAACACGAAACAATTTTGATAAGTTACTGTAAATAGGGCCTTTCCTATCACTGTGTGATGCAATACATTCTGATTTTCAGTATTTTGTCTGCCACAACTTTTAGGACCAGTATACCTTGCTTTTCAAATGTTTTGTGTCAGGTGCCTTTTCTTGTTTGCCCTTGATGCCACCAATGTCTCAAGAATGCCTGCCCCTTTTTTGAACTTGTACATTTTGAAAATGACCCTGTATCTTTCACTTCTAATTTCCTGTGGCTGTCCTGTTATTTTCATAATAGATTGGAAACCATACTTCTGCAATTAAAAAATGAAGCCTGCAATAGTCACAACACAAAAGAAATGCCAGTTTTGTGTGGGCATATGCAGGATGCTACACATGTAATGATGGAGATGGAATGCAAGTAATTTTACAGCTATTAATTAAAACAGAAAATAGCCTGCTGTATGTTGTATTGTCTTCCAGATTTGTTCTTCAATAATGCATACAGAAGCAAGCCAATGTCAATATTTGTTTCACTGCCAGAAATAACAACTAAAAACAGGAAATTATGGGAAACTGAAAAACAATAAACAGTCAATATTGTCTTGAAAAATACTGAAGCCATGTGGGTCCATTGTTATGTTACGTATCTGATATTGGAGTTACATGTTTACTACATTTTTGCTACGTTGTTCAAATACATAATCATTTTAAAAACACATTCTTAACCCTTTGGGCTCGATGCTATACGGCGCTGTTGCTCATTGAGAGACGATGCAATATACACGTGGTTGACTTTGAAGGGAATATAAACCCATGTTTACTTATAAAATTCTTTTCAAAATATTTATTTTCTACTCTATACTGGTAAAAAATGAGTTATTTTTGGGACAGACGCATTAAGCAATAAAACTCGACCGCTTATCCAGAATTTGACCAAATTT
The DNA here is from genome assembly GCA_001188425.1 of Eucidaris tribuloides. Lineage (NCBI taxonomy): Eukaryota > Metazoa > Echinodermata > Echinoidea > Cidaroida > Cidaridae > Eucidaris > Eucidaris tribuloides. Next base: position 157,147 of record JZLH01S0575053.1, read on the forward strand.
TTTGTCATATATTCTGGGCTTCTGTAGAAGCCCGTCGTCTCTGAGTTTGCAATATACTGGGCTTCTGTACAAGCCTGTCGTCCCCAAGGGGTTAAAAGAAAATGTCTTGTACCCTCAGTAGTGACTTTTGCTGAAGACCACCAATTAAAAAAGAAGGAAAAATATTTTTAATACATGTATTCAGAAGGACCTTGTAAGAATAAATGTATGTTGTACACTGTAACTTATTATTTTACTGCCATGTTAACTTAACACTCAAAAGGAATGAAATTCACTTGCCAAAAAAATTAGATCTATTTTTAATAACCTAATAATTTATCAGTGTTTACTTTTGCTTGGTCTTCCAATTTCCAAATAGCCCATAAAGTGTTCCTATTGTAGATTTTTTGTTTGTCACATCAAATCACAAACAATAACCTACCAATAAAATCTAAGTATGCCCTTTGCTTAGAAGCCTAGACAACCTGTAAACATTCATATGCCATAAACACATATGTACATCATTTGATCCATACTATACAAGAGAATACTAAATTTAATTTCTTTTTGTTATCGCACATATACTTTAAAAGAGAAGACAGACCAAAAGATTGAGGGAAAAAAGAAGATAAATTATCTCGGTAATATCCACAATTATCCACAAATGCCACCACTACCACTTCCTGGATTTGCTGTGAATGAAAACATAATGCTGGAGAGCTATCCATGCTACCAGGCCAGCAAGCAACAAAAGGTACCCATTACACTGAGCTTCAATTCAGGACTACACAAATCACCAACTATTTGTCCTGAAATGACCTTTTGGCCCTCTTTGTTAAAATTGGGCACAGCTGCAGAAAGATTGGTGTAATGTGTACTACCAAGGACAGGTCAAATACATGTACATGTATGGGAGAGATAGACTGAAGTTGGAGGCTAATTGTAATTTGAATGTTGAATCTAGGGGTACCTGTAAATAGATACAAAATAATTATTCACTTGTTCAGAATGCATGTAGTTCTTGTGCCACAGAAATGTTATGTGGTCTTAGAAATTTCAATCTTGTACCAGCAATGCATAATTATCAAGGTAAATTATCTTCAACAAAACAGATATTTTAAGTTATTCTATTTTTACATTTTTATCTATCAACAGATTTGGTTAAGGTGGAGGGTCAATACATATTCAAATAAGCAAAATTTATATACAAAGAACAACAAGATGTCAAATCAACCAACTTATTTTGAAAGCAAAATAACACAATATATAGGAGGGTCAATATGTATTTAAATAAACAAAATTTATTTACAAAGAACAAGATGTCAAAATAACACAAAATATAGAAGGGTCAATATGTATTCAAATAAACAAAATGTATTTACAAAGAACAAGACGTCAAATCAACCAACTTATTTTGAAAGCAAAATAACACAAAATACAGGCCAACAACAAATATAAAAAGAAAACACAGAAGGGTCTTTGAATGACATCATTACAAGCTAGTGAGTAGTCTACATCCTCTACCTGTAACTTACCATTTACCCCATTTTTAGAAAAGCAAGAAGTAGACTGTATTTTAGAGTGATAGTTTTGGCATGAAAAACTAATTATTTAAACACACTACACATATTTTTTTTTAATACCAGTATCATGATTGTCTAATTTACCCAGGCTCTCAATACAACTGCACAACATAACTAGCACTGTACATTCAATATTTTTGACAAAATTATACCACGAAAGACAGGCAAAGGGTTAGGAAGTTGCACGAGTATCCACCATAGTACATCTCCTTACTTAGAATTTGATCCCTCATGCAGGAAATTTACTGGATAAATCCACGGACTAATTGAAAGGAGAATAAATTTGGTGGAGGAGCTTTTTCCTGTGCATTTTCAATGTTTGATGTTTTGGTAGTCTTGTTACTTACTGTACATTTATATGCTCCAGCCTAATGTACTCAAGACCATATCCCACACAATTTCCTAAAATCAACAAACAGATGAAGCAGGGATAGAATGACAGAGAAACAGATGTATGCATGCATGCAGGGCCCGATTCCAAAGTTAAGATTTACATCTTTTGCTTTGTACTGGGTCATTGGACCATGGGGACAGCTGCCCCAAATCTCAAATATCAATATTACTTCACAAGTCCCAACTCTTTCAACAATGTTAGCAATTGAACCTTTGTACATATGGACCAACTCTTCTTTGTTTGTTGTTGTTTTTTTGCTGGAGACCAGAGAAGAAGATTGATATTAGGTTTCACTCTTTGGACCAATAACCATCCAGAGTCCAGACTAATAATGTTTTTGCTTTTTTCCGACGGCAAATCAAAGGTTAATAGGTTATCTTCACAGTGCAGTCAGACATCATCCGCGAAATATTGATACATTAGATCAAAACTTTTGTTTTGTTTTTTGGTGGAGACGGAGATTAAAAAGTTCCACTTGTTGTTGTTGTTGTTTTCTGTTGAAGAGGCAGATCAGAAAGTTCCACTCTTTGTTTGTTGTTTTTTGTGGTGGAGAGGAAGATTGGTAAGTTCCACCACTTATTAGACCAATAACTGACCAGAGTTCAGAACTTCAGATTACTGTTGTTTTTCAAATTTTGGACTGAGCAAATCAAAGTTTAATTTCTAATCTTGGTCTAGGATGATCAGATGTCATCTGTGAAATAATGCAGAGTGCTAGATCACAAAAAATAGAACCTAGGATGTCCACATAACTTAACACAATAAATTCTTCTTCTTTTTTTTTGCATTTCTTGTCAAAGACCAGGATGTGGTGAATGTTGATCATAAATGAAGTAACCATCAAGTTAGGCATGAATTGAGCTTTCTTATGCACATGTTCATTGTCTTATGTTATTGAGGAAACTTACAGATTCTAACGGTATTTTGGGTAATTTGGTCAACAACTCCACAATTATTTTGGGTTGTTTACATATTTTCACATATCAAACATGCTGTTCATCTTGTGACCTCAACAATATTTCCTCTTAATCAGGATCTCATGATTTAAAGGCACTTGTTTGTCACATGTAAATGAAAATGTGAAAATTGGCAAGGTTGAAATTTATCATTATGATTATTTCTTTTTTTTTTACTTAGGCGATTTGCTTTCAAGTCGTTATTCAATATGTAGGCCTAATGGCACTAGATAGATTTCATACACTAAGAGAAAATCAGAAAAACACACAAGTTGGAAAGTCCATACAGTACAACCACAGATGACAACCACCAAAGGTTTTGTTTTGGGTTTATTCATCTGTTTAGTTTATTTGATTAGTTGCTTGCTTGTTTACTATTATTTCACCTACCTGTACTTGTATTTATTTTGAGTGGGAAGAGAGGAAGTTGGCTTTGCATTTTTTTGCAACAATTACTGGTTCAAGTGGTACATACACTGTATTTGAAAAAAAAAATGAAGTAATTATTGATGGATGTTTACTACACTGTAAGGAGACTGAAATTTGTGGAAATCTTTTGTTTTCTACAATAACAGGGTTTTACTGATAAGCCTATGTAAAATCAACACAGAATAGTACCAACAATGCAAACCCACAATATCTTAAGGCCAAGAAAATGTGGATCCAAAATTTGGGTTATCATCGCATGCACAACAAAATCAATATCAATCTGCTAGTGATGGAGTAAAGTAAACTGCTGAATATCTGACAGCAAAGTCATAGCTTCTTTGCTGGAAATTTTGGAATTAAAAAATGCATCTCTCGTAGAACGCTATGTGGCAATTAACGTTACATCTAATGTGGACTCTACTGCACGCTGCAGCTGCATGGTGATAAAATCTTACTTTTGACTAGTCTTAATCAATTCCATCTGACAATGAAACATCAGTTGCATCTCTCATTTGTTTTCTGCTTCAGAATTTGAAGACATTTTCAAAAAACTGTTTTGTTATCAAAATGGGAGAGAGATATATCATTAGATTTATTCAATAAAATTAAAACTGCAATTGTGACAATTTGGTTTTAACATGGTGGGTTTTGTAGCTTGGCATCCTGAATAAGTAAATGATTAAATTTGTCTTTCTGGTGATGCAAATGCAGAGTATCGCATTTGCAACCATGCAATATTGTCTCCATGAATTTGATGCAAATACTCTTTCTTCCACAAATAATTGACAATATTCTGGTCAAAAATGACAAAAAATATCTGAATTTGCTGTAAAACAAAGAGTCTGTGCCAGCGTGTTGGGGTCAGAATTAGATTAATTAACAATGTCTTTAGTTCCATTTCTGTCTAGACTCGAGACCGAGATAACTGGTTAACGGTTAACATGCAAGTTTGCAACATAACACATTGTGATGTTCTAACGTTAGATCTTGCAATTGCATCAGATTCAGAAATTCAGACAAAACTACCAGCAAAAAATAGTCAGACATGTAAGTTGAACAAAAGAACCATACAGGTTGATCCACCACAAAGACTGGGCCAGGCGACAAACCTAATTAAGTAGCATCTAACAAGTTAGAATTTAAAAATTTTGGTACGACCTGGCTTCGACAAGTGAATGTTCCGAGGCGCGAGGCTCAGGCACAACAATACGGCCCACTTCCTGGATTTTGTAAAGACGACATCCACAACAACAAAAGATTAAGACACGACTCCAGAATGTAATTAGAAATCATATTCTCGAAAAATTTCAGCCACCAAACGATAATCACTTTCAAAAATACATTCAGAACATTTCAGAAATCATAATGTGCATAAAAGAAACAAGTGATAAAAGTAACAGATGCGATAAAACACGAGCAGAAAAATACCGGAAGCGATTTCCAGACCACGTTGTGTTGATTACATTATAACGTTAGCGTTGCGAAGGCATCACTTCCGCGTTTTCGTACGAGCAATAATTTCATCACATTATGTCATCTTACAGCTGTAACTCAGACAAAACAACCCATATACGCAGCGTCCAAAATTCATAAATGGAATTGGCATACCTGCTTCGAGCAGTAAATCCAGATTTTTTCTCACATCCGACGACATTTTCGAGTATTCTGTTGGCAAACACGCACAATATTCACACTGCACAAACGTAAACGACTCGATCGCAGACGAAATACAGCAGATTTGTATTCGATCGATCGCAAATATCGCGGCGCAAATACTATGCATGCAACTGTTTAAAATCAATGCGCGAGCAAAATGCCGGAAGTAATTTGCATAATAAATAAATCGCTTAGTGCGTGCATGCAGCTGATCTGTGCAGCAGAGCATCTGAGCAGAACTTTTTTAATCGAGTTCTTGAATTGATCGCGGGAATTAATGACCTTTTTACACAACTATCGTACGATTACAGATTGAAGATTGGATTGATCTTTTTATTTTTTTCTCACAAAAATTCACCTGATGCATTTTTGTAAGAATTCATTATGCTATCATATTTTGTTTATATATTTTACTTCAAATATTGAGTGCCTCTGTCCTTACTTTTAACAGGAAAGATAACTTTTTTTTGGTGTCATTGGTTAAAACTGTATATCTACGGGTATGTAAATTTATGTTATTTGTCAACAACGCTGGATTTGATGGTTACTCTACCTGAACTTCAGACTCCCAAAACATTGCAAATAATATACACTCCCAACCCCCCCCCCCGCCCCCAAAAAAGCTGGGGCTATTACATAATTATGTGACAAACATGACGTCTAGACTACGAAGTTTTACAGAAACAATGAGCTCGTTGACTTATTTAAAATTTAAAAAAAAAACTATTGCATGTTTATTTATTTATCTATTTATTTGAATTAAATTATTCATTTATAATTATTTATCCATATCTAGTTATTCATTGAACAATTCATAGTGGTTCATTTACTACTGACATTGACAATAATAAATGTCAAAGTGGGATATCTCTTGTTATGAAAATTCAATCAAAATCAAAGTTTTGAAAACATGACATCACCAAAATGGCCATATACCAATAGACAAAAGATGTGAACAACCTTTAAAGTATCACTCAATTTCTTTTGTCATCACCTAGGTCAAAAACTTGAACATTTTCTGTACAAAATAAAGGATAAAACGTCAAACAGATTGCTGCATGGCATAATATAGGTCTCATGCATGAAAATATCTATGACATCAGTCCTGTATTTTACCAGCTTTAAATGGCCAAAATAGACAATTTTTAAGGTTTTAGTACAAAGAGGGATTTTCTGTTAATTTAGAACGCAATGAAAATGACCAAAATTCAAGTAGGCCCAGATTCGCCGCGCTCCATCTATAATTTCTGTCGGTCTTTCTCTGACCAATAGTAGTATACATTTATCTAATTGAGACAGTAAATATCAAGTTCGCATAGACTCAGTCATGTGCTTTGTTGTATAAAAACGTAGCCAAATCATTCTTTTAAAACATTTTATTGCGTGCAGACTAAATACTAGTACTTTGGTTTCCATGTAGTGTGCGTTCAACATCTTTTATGATTATCTTTGGATATAGGCCTATTGCTCGCCACGCGCTAGCGCCTAGCGATGCAGGAACTACATTTTTGGCAGCAGGATATGCACTTCGAGAGCACTGTACACGTGCTAAATAAGCTAAGAGCAAACAACCAAAACATTGACGTTTTGTTTACCTTTCGAAAGGCCTGCCTGCCGCATCAAGCCACTCGTAGGGGAAATCCCCTACCGTAGGAGGATTTGGCCATGCGTAGGGGTAGGGGATACCTACGAGGAAAATGAACCTTCCGTAGGGGGAAACGTAGGGGGATTTGATGATTCTTGGCAGGGGATGTAGGGGTTTTGACAATTTTCAGAACATATTCGTAATTTTTTCCAAGGAAATCCGATTAATATTCGCCACATTTATGTCCAGTCGTTGAGGAAGAAATTTCGTGATCAATTATTTTGCTTTTCTAAAGGTTATTTTTTAGGGAAAACCATAGCCTTCGTAGGGAAAAGTCGATTTTGTAGGCAGAAAACACATGGCAGTTTCAGTATGGCGAAATATGGTTAAGTAGGCGTAGGGGAAAAAGTGCGTGTCCGTAGGCGGAAAAACATGCGGCGTAGGGGGAATCAAAAATTTGAAGTGGCAGCCTGTGCCGCAATACAAATAGCTAGCTAGCGAGCGTGTTCCCGTGTTATGTGGTAAGTTGCTTATAAATTCCAAGGGCAGCAAGTTTTCAAAACATGTTCCAAAGAGTGAATTTATAGGTGGCTCTTGAATTGTATAAAGTATAGTTTTTACTCGGATTTTACTCCATATTCGGTGTGTTTTGAGGGGTTTTGAGTCCAATCAGTCTTGTACATCAAACTACCCGGCACCGGAACTCGGAAGTTCAATTGGGCCAAAACCAGAATCCAGAAAATAATGATACATGTAAATTGTAATAACTTTTACACACACGTCTGCTCATTCGGGAAAAAAATGTGATTTTGGCCAGGATTGGTTGGTGATAATATTACTAGACTAGCGTATGAATAAAGTTGTGTTATACTACTACCTTTACAGAAATAGACGAAAACTTTCAGTACATAAATTTTGTGGAAAATTTTGTATTTTGTTAGAAAAGATATTTCGTGCCACCTGGGAGGTGTGTGGGGGGAACAGATGGAAATCCAACTCCAAGTTCCAATTCCAGTACAGTTTTTCAAGTTCTGTCTGAACTTCAGGAATAGATCAGTTTCATAATGTATTCATATTTGTGGATATTTTCTCTTCAGAAGCCTAATGACGACCTATGTCTTTCACCTGTTCTTATGTCTGAATACATTTTCAATACTGAAAATGCAACTGCTATGCCCGGCAAGCTAGTATCAGGTTGTCAAGAGTAACCTTTGTCAAAAGGGTAGGCCTATGCATGAAATTTCCATACAAATACATTATGAATCTGGTTTATTACAGTCGCTCAAGCCCATGTAAAAAAAAAAAAATCAGTTACCACTATTTGTTTTCTTGGTTTTTGTGATTACATGGTGGTGATAACGATTCAATGGAATTACATTTTATATGACAATTCCATATTTTCAATTTCATTATTTTCATGTCATCCAGTCGCCAGTTAGAAATTGCTTTCTATTTTTAGCACCCCAACTCGTATAACTCAAAACCTTCCACTTTTCATTTCTCATTCCCCTCCATTGTTTTGCCCCTTCATCCTACTTATCTTCACCCTTTCATTTGACCTCCTTTCGCTTTGTCTTGATTTGCAATCATGCCTATGTGTAATGCGTTATACAAAAATGTTGCATTGTTATGGAACTAAATTTACAAAGTGAGTGATTTTGTACAATGTAAATAATTGCAAGTACAGAGGTGTGCAATAGCTCAACCAGATTGACAGCATAGTTTCTTCGGATTTTTTTTTCCAGGAACCAACCTGTTCTTTAAAACCTTGCAAAACAATGCAATTTTCAAATAAAATTTGACTTCACCAATTGGCAGTACCCATAAACATTTGGGTGATTCTGAAACTTTATTTAAAGTCTTAACACATACACGCACGCACACACACACACACACACACACACACACACACACACACACACACACACACACACACACACACACACCTCTCTTCTACCTCCATGCACACACTCACAGACACAAACACAGACACACATACACATGTGCACACACACGTGACCCAGAAAATGTCCATGCACACACTCACAGACACAAACACAGACACATATACACATGTGCACACACACATGACCCAGAAAATGTCCATGCACACACTCACAGACACAAACACAGACACACATACACATGTGCACACACACATGACCCAGAAAATGTCAGATGAGGTGTCTAGCAGAGAACACATCTCTGGCACTAACTCTTGAAAGACCTAAAATGATATTTTCCTGACTATCATAAAAAATATTACTTAACCTCAGTATTAATACAGTCACTCTAACACAAAACAAAACATTTACTAGTAATTTAAATAGTCATACATATTTGCCCATAATATTATAAGTAATACAAATAGATTGTTAAAAGACATAACATTGTGGAATTGCCATTTAAAAAAGGTCAAACTTTGTCATCTGACATATCTCAGTGTATGAAAGGACAAATAAACACCCTAGAACACAAAACTACAGACAACTATGCTGTCACTCATAAAATATGTACAGATAAAAATCGGCACATAAATTATTGTTAGCGAACAAAAATTCTGCAACACAGCAATCTTTGGGGCATAACTGGAATGGTCTCTCAATGACTTTCACTTTTTCAGTTTTTCAAAGCCCATAATTTCTTCAGGGCTTCATTTTAAGACCTTTTCAGAGACACTGGTAGCATAGGAATTCATGTTGCTCAGATTGTTTAAACTAAAAAGATTGTTAAATGATGCTTTCAATTTGCAGTTTGCTGTCCATTCTAGGTATTCTACTCCACCCCCCCCCCCCTCTTTGTGGCAAGTTTCTGTGTATACAAATACTAGGACTTTCAAGTTAGAGACAAATATATTTCTACAAATTTGATTGTTAATTATTTCTGTATGATGCTTAACTCTGCATTTTGTCAACTTGCAGATATATTTTTGTATAAATCAGGCTGAACACTACCATAGTAGTTAAGTGTTTTGTTAGAGTCATCATCTTCCTTCTTTCTTATCCGTCATCTTCTTCTTCTCTTCCTCTTCTTCTTCCTTCTTCTTGTTCTCTTTCTCCTCCTTCTTGTTCTCCTCCTCCTCCTCCTTCTTCTTCTTCTTCTTCTTCTCCTTCCGCTTCCTCATATCCATTTCTTCTTTAAACCTCTTTTCTAATTTCTGGCTTTCTTCCTAAATGGAATGGAACCATAACTTTTGCCATTTCATGATTGGATTTTAACTTACATGATTTTGAAAAGAAGGATGCCATCTCACACTACATTGCTTTATTTACCACACAGTTTGGAATTGTTCAAATAAAAATTGTAAAATGAATAATGAAAACATCAAATTACTTAAAGTGCCAGATGTGATAAATATTTTGAAATTAGTCGTTATATATCTTAAATTTTAAAACAAACCTTCAGCTGTTTTATCTATCAATCCAGCTATTTCATCAATTGTGTTAATTTCCACCTCTTCAAGGTATTCCAGTGCCGTTGGGGAAAGGAGCTCACTTGGTGTCAGTAGAACATCATTTATCTGTACTATAACTGCAGGGCCATTCTGGTGAAGTCAAAAGAACAGAGAAGTTTATTTTCATCATCATAATCATAATTATCATCATAATCATATCAAAAGCTTTATTGATTTTTATCATATTGATTTTAATCATCATCACCACCACTGCCATCATCATTATGACCATCATTCAGTATAATCATCATCATCAGCAAAAACATGATTATCCAGTTGCAGTGTTTAGGTATTTAAGAGATTATCCCCCTCAAACAATTAGTATCAGATTATCAGGTAAAGTAAACCAAATCAATTTTGGGAGCAAGCACTCTTCTCTTTTCTATAGTGTAGTCCACTCTCACAGTTAAGTCCTTACCTTCATAGAATACATGTATGGCAAAGACATAGTTGTTGCTTTACTTTTCCTTTTAACTTTCCCTACTGTAATTTGCAGCTGCTATGAAGTTTCAAGTACATGTAAGTAAATATGACACAATAACCATTTTGTAATAAATCATTTAAGTTTGACTCTTCATTTTTTCCAGGATGTACTTGGTGCGTGTTGAGGTTATTCTGTGTAAATTGACTTTTGTGCTGAATATCTTGTACCATCCACAGAGCAGGATATTAAAAATACAAGGACATACCACCTATTGAAAATCATGAACCACAAATATGTGTTTATTTCTGTTGTTGGTTTTTAATTCAGAATTCAAAGATATAAATCTACTCATGATTCCGGTGACAAATTGAATTGACTTAAGGAATAATGATATTTCCTCACTGCATGGAATTTAAACTGAAATCTTATTCTCTGTCATATAAAATTCATTGAAGAATATAAAATTGAAATGAAAAAAAAAATCAGAATTCACAGAAACTATCTTTGAGGAAAGTAACCTCCCCCCTAAACAACCTCCCCCCCCCCAAAAAAAAAAAAAACCCCAATGAATGAATGAATAAATAAAAAATGATAAATACCGATATATAAATAAAAAAAATAAATAAATTACTGGTCAACATTAATGCATTCAGTACTAGACCCCTTTTATCACATGTGAAGATCATGGAGTTTGCAGCACTTACTGAAAGAGTTAGTGCAGAGTGATAACAATAACAAAATACTCGCTCTACTCATTTTGACAAGATATCTTGAGAAATTAATAGCTCCTTTGTATGACAGCCAATTTGATAAAACAGAACCAAGTACTGTTGTGTAACCCTCCACCCCCCAATAGTGTGCTTTGTTTGTGGTGTTTTGGAATTGTGGTATTCAGGGGGTTAAAAAGAATTTACCTCTCTTGTCTTATCAGATGCTCCTATGCTGAAACCAAAAAATGGACTGTCCAACATGGCAGCCATGGTTGTAGTATGTGGGTACTTCCACGACCTGAAATCAAAAGAAAAAAAACAACAAAATAATCAAAAATAAGACTTCCGTTGGGTACATTGCTAAGTTACAGAAGAGTTTACAAACTGAGCATTGTTAGAACATGTCAACCCACCTCAATGAGTTTTTAAACAAAAACATTTTTTAAGCGAAATAATAAATACAAGTAAATATAAAAAAGTGGATGAATAAGCAAAGAGTACAAAGATTTCAAAATTTGCTGCTAACACATTTGTTGCAAACTTGCAAGGGTATTTCAGGATTTTTTTTCTCTGCATAGCACTTTAGATTAGCACATGTAAGTCCCCCTCAAAAAGGCCGATATTATCAGAAATTGCCTAAAGAAATGTTGAAGAATGTCCCCCCCACACACA
>JZLH01S0575053.1:182051-187365 GCA_001188425.1 Eucidaris tribuloides
AGAAACCGAAATGAAATCATTTAATTTCATTCAAAAACATCAAGAGAAAACACAAACACATACACACATCTAAGGCACAATACCTTGCAAAATAATCAGGAAAAATCAAAATGTTCTTCATGTGGCCTACTTTTCCTGATTCAATGCATCTCAGATATTCTTTTGTATTGGACGATACTTTATGAGGCTCTTTTGCAACTTATGGGGCTGTCTGCCAGTTTTCGAGGGTGAAATTGCCATGATCGGATCCCCATGTATTTTATCCCTGGTGAGAAAAAAAGCATGAACCTAATAAAGCATACCTCACATCAATGACACACAGTATGACTCCATACATGAACAAATTAGGAGGAACAGGGAAATGCAAAAATTCAAATATTGTTTTCAGTTGTATTCAAAAGAAGATTCTAAAGACTCGAAATCATAGCCATGGAACGTGTAGTATTGTGTATATCTGTTACATGTACAAGTATGATATAATTATGACAAGTTAATTTAGATAGGAGGAATTTCCTGATACTTTTATGACAGTCTGCTAGCCAATTATACTTTGTGACATTTTATTCAACAAACGTAATGATGTTGTTAAATTGCATATATCATTAGGTGTCAAATAATAATTTTACAGGATTCGAATCTGTTTTTATCCAAACTGAAATTGACAGGCATAACATACTGTTTCTTGTGTAAATCTAGAACTGATACTGTTACATGTATGAGACTAAAGCTTCTTTAACTTTAATTGGTGAAACCTGAATCAATAATTGAATCAACATGGTTAAAACATTGTGTATACAATTGTTGCTTGGTAACCAGAGATTTCTGGAAGACTGGAGCAGTGATTATTAATTTGAATGACAATTTAATCTGTAGAGGTTGAAGCTCATCTACAAAGTTCTGTCTTATGGTTGTACCCAGTGACGTCACTAAACTTTAAAACCCTTCGTTAATTTTGTAAATCCTATTCATATGGGCCCCTAAGATCTTGCAACAGACTGAGGTACTGGTATTAGCCAGCTACAATGTATGTAAGTAGATTGCAGTAAAGAAGTTTTTAGTTCACAGTGTTGTGCATGACTCGGCACGCAAGCTGAGTGTGAATAAATTCCATACCGTGCCATAACAAGGCTCGAAAGGGGACACAAACGGAGAAGTCACAACCTTGAATTCCAGAAAAAAAAAGGAAAGAAAAAAAAAATGAAAGAGCTAGGGTTGAAAATATACATTTACCTCAACTGAATATTAACAATCATTTCGTGTTTGGATGTCTGAGTCATTATAATGACAATGCCATTGTGTTTCGGTCCGGGGCATATACAGGCACCACAGATCACGGACAATGAGCCCCCGAGTTATTATTGTGAGGAGTGCCTTGTTAAATATCAGGTTTGGCTCTTCTCTGAATTGCAGACAAGAATAACAGGACAAGCTTTGAGGGGGTGTGTGGGAGTTGGTAGACGGTGTAGAACTAAAACCCTGGCCAGCCAGAATTGCTTGTGTGCTAGTTTCGCATTGTTGACAACATCAGGTGTATATTTTTCTCTGCAGCCACATAGACAGGGTGTAACATGTTTGAACCTTTTATAATATGATCAAAATCTACCCGAAAGTTAACAAATTAGATAAAACAACACAATACAAGTTGGTCATTGTTCAAATTTAGTTATAGAACCAATACTGTTTTTTAGATTGAAAATTCCCTCCACCCTTTCTAGGGTCCTTCAACTCATTTTAGTTTAAAAGAAAAAGGAATTATATTCTTTAAATACTGTTCCAGTTTTTAAGCGTTTTGATATTCAGGTATGCAGACACGTACCTGTACTTAGTCTGGCTTCCAGACATTTAGATTAACCCATCTAATATTGATAAGGAAACTATTATGTACCTTCAGTGAACTGCTTTGACTATAAGACTAGTGTCTACTCTTGACACTCTGAAGGTAGAAAAAGTCGGAGAGTGAGTGTATTCTGGAGGTAGAAAAAGTTGAATGGTTTGGAATCAAGACTAACCTGTATGATACTATTCCACATATTTCACCAAAATGCGTGAACATGAACACCCCCTTGTTAACCACAAAGATTTAGTGGCCCACCTTGGGTTATTATGTTTCAATTGTTAGAATGTCCCCTAGTCTATTTCTCTAGATGATGTATATAACAAGTAAAAAAAAATAACATTGTCCATATGGTTTTAGTGTCAACAAAATTTGTATTGTTTTAGAAATAAAGTCAAGTGTTTGTAGGCATATTGAATAATCTCCTTCCAACATGATCATTAAGACAGAGAATTAATGTTGAATTAATGTTAATTCTGGTATTCATTACATTGAGAATATTCTACTCAAAATTTGTGTTAAAATTGACAAAATGAATAAATGATGCATGTAACATTTTCTGCCCTATAGATTAATGAACACCCATATATACCCAAGACGGACATTCACAGCAAGACCTCACATACTCTGAGAACTTATTCGTGACTTAAAAGATTAGCACACACAACCAATACATACTCCAGTTGTTCTTCATGGTCAGTAATCAGTAGTAAATATAATTGTTGTATTGATCCGGTTTATGTTAGTGTGTCTATCGCATTCCTTTATGCTTACAACAGTACACAATAATGCGCTTGCTGTGGCCTTGCTTTTCTTGTCTTTTGTCGCCTCGTTCAGCCGGATTATGTCATCTGTCCTTTAACTCTGGCTATTCTGTTGTGTTTAGATCGTGTCGGTTTGTCCTTTAAAGGTGGCGGACATCCTTGGAAAGGAAGGAAGCACTTCCTTTAACCCCTAGGAATGTGTCGATTTCATACTGCCTACTCATCGACTAATAGTCTCTGAATACAGACCATTATAGTTGTTGAATAAATCACAAGAAAACTCCATATCATCAGAGGTGTGTTTGTTGTTGTTTATCAAGAATGGAATACATATTTTGTAACAAACAACACCTGTATATCTGACAATTTGCTTAATAATTCAAAAGAAAACTATATACAATTGGAGGTGTTTTGTTGTGTAATCAAGAATGGATATAGGCTATATGTTTCACAGCAACACATATCTGACAGACAATTTTAGCTTCGATGTGACAAAATTTTGTGACTTTTATATCATTTAATTAAAGGGCAGTGACATAATTGGGAGAAGTAAAAATGCCTTAACAATAAAATGAGTTGAAACGTATACCAAACCAATACACAATTTGTTTAATTCAGCAGAAATAAGCATTTATGTACCAGCATTGGATTAATCTCCAGCCCTGATAGAAATTGATCCCATCGAAAGCTACAGAACAAATTTCACTATTGATCATATCATTTTCTGATAATAATTGTACAGTGCAATCCCGTTATAACGAACACGGTTATAACAAAATTCCTGTTGTGACGAAGTACAATTCGTGCAGGTCCCAAAATTATCATCTGTAGATCTTTATACTTTAACTGTTTGGTTTTAACGAAGTTTCAATACAACAAAAGAAATTTGCCAGGCCTATACAGCAAATGTGTGACTGTGAACTTTTGACAAGATAAAAAGTACATTTGATTCTAGGAGCATTGCATAAATTTAGGGCTTCTTCCAATCTTGACATTTCCCTTTAACTGCATAATTGCTTGCTAACTTTCCCAATCAATATACAAAACCCTGTGCTTACCTGGCCTGTCTAACTCTAAACCACAGATTTTAGGGGATGGGATTTTATCTTTTCCTGCAGCAGTGGCATATCCTTTCCGGACCAACAGTGCTATTGTGTTGTTTTGCAACGCAATACAGTAGTTACCGACTGGTGTCATGTAAAAGATTCTGTTCCCCTTTTTGCCATGAATATTTGCAAGTCAATTGACGCAGGAATGTCAATTCATCGCCAACCAGGTAATGCTCTATGATGCATATCCAATGGATGGAGCCGTACAATGGAATGACTTACAAAAAAAATGTGAACAATATATTCTCCGACAAATCAACAACATCAAAACAATCACTTTGCATTGGGGTCAAGGAATTTGAAGACAACAATGACAATCATCTAGAAATGCTATCAAGTCACATAAATTCTAAATATGGAGAAGAACAAAGTTCAATCATTAAAATATGTTTAATTGCTGATTTCACCTTGTACATCAGACAATGAAATACAACATTTTCTATCACAGTATAACTCAATAATCAATGAAAAAATTTGAGTTTCTACTGGGTTGGGTGAAGTAGTAGTAGAAAACTCTTTTGCTTTGAGAAGAGTAAAAAGTGGAATTTAAAAAGTAATCATTTGTTATAAAACATAATCTAAGTGCAGTTAAATTCTTCAATAATAACAACAGAAGTTCCCAATTCCCTCCCCATCCCAGTGTAAAATGAAAGATGGCTTTTATTTGGGGGGAGGGGTAGGGACTTCTTGGCATTTGTTCAGTTTTTAATATGATGGTGGTCAATACTAATTTTTAGTTTTATGGACAGTTGCCTTCAAGGCCAATTATGACAAGTACATGTAGTCAATCAAAGTTATGAACTGTAGATAGTGCAAATAACAAAAGTACTGTGAGAGCATATAATATCTATGGAAAATTGGCTTTGTAATACATGTACTTCTAAATTGACGAATTGATTGATAGATTCAGTCATCCATTCATTCATTCATTTATTGATGGATGTACAAGTAGTCAAGTAAATTATCTGGCTTAATGAACTCTTGACTACTGAACGTGTTGTGCTCAAAATCATGGAATGTATATTAGTTCTCCTCAATCACACCTCACTTGTAGTTGTGTAAAATATAGGACAATTAGACACTATGATAAATGTTTATATTTTGTTCAGTTCTATAGACATTTGGACAACCACAAAACAAACTCCAGACTTCTACAAAATACCCATTGCAACAGCAACATTAAAAACGTATGACTTTTGACATTAAACTCCATGGGAGGCTCATACATTTAGTTTCAAGACACCAGGATCACGCTAAGACTGCATTTATGAATCAACAGCTATTCGATGCATGTACGATTATGAGTCATGAATTCAAAGAAATGATCATGACCTAGCACACCATGTGTCATTTATTAATATCAAGTAGTAGTGTGTGGTGACAGTGCTGAATACTGATTAAGAAGAGTCTTAACAACCGAGGCTTGCAAATACATATGGTAAAGAGTGAAGTCACAAGTGCATTGATTGTGAGCTTTTTGACCTACATGTACATTGTATACTGAGCCAAACTAAACTATGGAATGAAAGATATATCATAAATGAAATTGTTTTACTACAAGAGGTACATGTATTTCGAGATTATGAAATTGGAAATTTACCTCCACA
>JZLH01S0575098.1:5549-24421 GCA_001188425.1 Eucidaris tribuloides
GATTCGAACTATTGCATTATGTTGTTAGTTAAATGTGACCTGATACAAAAACTGTGTTTGACCGTAGTTAAACTCAATTTGGTGAATGAAGTTATAATCGTGCCACAAACAGCGAAATTGTTTAACGATTGCTAGAAGTGATTGGAAACTGCCCTAAAGATGTTGATATGCAAATTTACGTTATTTTTTACCGCTTACTAAAAGGATTCTTCATTTTACATCCCATTTCATCAGGACCGGTAGATGATAACTTGTGCAAAACGGATTCTTTCGTGCCTACACCGCTTCAGATAGATTTTGTCTTTTCCCTCTATCATTTAAAACCTTTTCCAGATCAAGTACCTGTACCCAACACAACACTTTCGTGCCCGGAAATCGCAAATGCACATACCGCGCACCTAAAATAAGACTGACATTTTTTTGAACTCATGACTATAAAAAATAATACTAACCTCTGATTTTTATTGCTCATTATGATAGCCAATGATCTGTAGGTAACATTTTGGGCATCACTTTGCATGCCGAATTCTTGTGACATCATCTATGGCGTCATAAAGAAAAAATGTATTTCACGCATATTTCATTACTGGAGTCGAGTAAGATAACAAATCTTGGTACGTACACAGTAACTTCAGGTCGAAGGTCCTCACTGGTGTTTGCCATATTTATGCGGGCGTCTCCACGAACGCGTATGCGCACGTCAAACATTTTTATGCCTCCGCAACGAAGTTGCCGAGGCATCAATGTTTTCGGGTTGTCCGTCCGTCCGTCCGCCGTCCGTCCGTCCGTCTCCGTTACCGATCTCGTTACCGCGATAACTTGAGAACCCCCGATCGGATTTGATGTAACTAGGACAAGTATTACTATGAGCCACCAATGAACTGATTAGATTTTGGAGCTGAAAGGTCAAAGGTCAAAGGTCACGCGGCCTTAAATAGTCTGATTTGGGCTCGTACCGCGATAACTTGACAGCGGCTGGTCGGATTGTCATGTAATTTAGGTGAAGTATGTATTATGAGGCACCAATGCACTGATTAGATTTTGGGGCTGAAAGTCAAAGGTCAAAGGTCCGCGGCCTTAAATATGTCTGATTTGGGCTCGTTACTACACGATAACTTGAGAACCCCCAATCGGATTTGATGTAACTAGGACCAAGTATGTACTATGAGCCACCAATGAACTGATTAGATTTGTGGAGCTCAAAGGTCAAAGGTCAAAGGTCACTGGCCTTAAATATTCTGATTTGGGCTCGTTACAGCGATAACTTGAGAGTGGCTGGTCGGATTGTGATGTAACTTGGGTGAAGTATGTATTATGAGGCACCAATGAACTGATTAGATTTTGGGGCTGAAAGGTCAAAGTCAAAGTCACCGGGCCTTAAATATGTCTGATTTGAGCTCGTTACGCGATAACTTGAGAAACCCCCATCGGATTTTGATGTAACTAGCACCAAGTAAGAACTATGAGCTACAATGAACTGATTAGATTTTGGAGCTCAAAGATCAAAGGTCAGAGGTCACCGGCCTTAAATATGTCTGATTTGGGCTCGTTACCGCGATAACTTGAGAGGGCGGCTGGTCGATTGTCATGTAACTTGGTGAAGTATGTATATATGAGGCACCAATGAACTGATTAGATTTTGGGGCTGAAAGGTCAAAAGGTCAAAGGTCACGGCCAAATATGTCTGATTTGGCGTCGTTAACGTGATACATGAAGCGGATGGTCGGATTGTGATGAAACTTGGGTGAGTATTTATATAAGGCACCAATAAACTGATTAGATTTGGAGCTGAAAGGTCAAAGTACCGAGCCTAAAATATGTCTGATTTGGCTCGTTACCATGATAACTTGAAGAATGGCCTGTCAGATTTTTATGTATTTGGGTGAAGTATTATTATGAGGCACAATAACTGATTAAAATATTGGAGCTCAAAGTCAAAGGTCACCGGCCTTAAATATGTCTGATTTGGGCTCATGACTGTGATAACTTGAGTATGAACTTTTCGATTTTGATGTTAACTTGGGAGAAGTATCTTGTATAAGGCACCAATTTACTGATTCGATTTTGGAGTGAAGGTCAGATGTCAAAGGTCACAAGGCCTCCTGTCCCGAATTGAGCTCATTGTCGCGATAATTTAAGAACTGCTTGAATTGCGAATTCACTGTATTGGTCAGGCAACATGGGCTTATGCTTTCATCTAATTGGTCTTGCTACCATGGTAACTTGACTTTTCAAATTACATCATTTGGATTGGACTCGCGACTGCGGAGGAATACCCATCGACTGCGCGCAGTCGAACTGCTCTAGTTAATTAATGATTGATGGAAAATGTAAGGTGATGAGGGACATATTTCTGCAAGCAAATATGATACTTGATATTGATTGTCACATTTTCTGTACATCGGAGCGTTTACGCGGATCACCAATTCGTCTCAGTGACGAATTAAAATCTAGTGTAATATTCTCTTTGTATTCTTTAGATGAGTTATTTCTTTAATCTGTTTCTATAAGAACATTTTCCACAGTACAAATGCAACTTGCAGTCATCAGTTCTTGCTATGTCTGGCAAGCTTCAAGAGCACCCTTTGTCAGACTCTATGCATGAAATTTGCATACATTGCAGAAGGATTCAGTTGCACTGTATGATTCTTCACACAGGGGGAAGATACCATGTTTAAGTTGGTATTTTTTTTCAGGGAAGTGTAGTGTATAAGACTGTACGTATAAATAGCTTGGAAAGGAAGCACAAAAGATAAGACTAGAGATGCCAACCAGTAAGGATTTTTCCGCGAGGTCTGGTCTTATTACAGTAATTATTAGGTGGTACTGTAAACAATAAAAAGGTTACATAATTAAAAAAATGAAATTAGAGTGCGAATGAGAATAATATTTGAAACACTTGAACCAAAAGTTTTCTTATGAGCAAAAGCATGAGTAAAACAAACCTTTTCTACCGTCACTCACCACATTACGAGAACACTTCGTTAAAAAACCTTCCAAGTTCTGTAAATCTGCTAAACATGGAACTCGGAAACAAACTGTCGATTCGGCACTGTTTGATGTGGTAATCGCACCATAGGATCCTTTTATTTACCATTCAGAGTGAGATAATGTAAACATGGCCTTCTATCACAAAGACAGTGAAGACCCCCCCATTGTTATAGCCTTATTTCTGGAGACAATGTTTACACAACACTGTAAGTTCTGGCATAAGGATTAGTGACCAGAGAGGGTATTGTTTACTTAGTGATAACTTGGATGACTGACACAATAGGGGGTCTGGAATGCATGACTTGAAACGACAGTCTCTAAACTTTAATGAAAGGTTCTCCTCATGAGTTAATGTAAACACGCCATTTCCATTACAATTTGGGCGATTGTGCCATCTGTGGCTGAGATACGGGGGGGGGGGGGGGAGGTGGTCAAATCGTGAAAGTATGCGGGGAAGAGATCAGGTGTACTTTGGATATGCTGCATAGTGAAATACAATGTGATAAAACCGTGGTATTTTTACCAAAACATAGAACAAAAACATGAATGTTAATCAACTTGTTTTGTGTTGCTGGAATAAATTCCATGGCTTTCTTGTTCTTCTTCATTCGACTTTTAAGTGATTCCATGTAACTGTCAATTTCAATTCAATTTTCAATTTCAATGTGTTTCATCATCAAGCAATAAAAACAAAATACAATGAAATTACAATAAAAAACGACAGACAATCCAAAATTTACAATAGATCCTGTGATAAGGTAGCGGCTTGAAAGGGTAAAAATTCCTATATATAAGGCTGACCTTACAAGATATTTAAAAATGAGTATGTTGTAGCTACAAACGAAACCTAACAGTACTAATTAAATACATAATTCACAGTTAGAACAGGACAAAACAGACAATAAAGCCACATTACATAAGAATTAAAGTTGAGAGTGAGGTTATTGTATACTATATTTATCAAGCAGATATTTTGTGTAATTAGATTTTAAAATATTTAAAGAGGATGAGTTTCGTGAAGTTTGTGGGAGTCAATTCCATTTAACTGGACCTTGATAAAGTAAAGATTTCCAGAATAAATTTGTACAGATTTTTGGCAAGTGGAAGTTGGCAGTATTTCTTGTTTGATATTCATGAATATTTGAGTTTAAAATAAAACACTGGGAAATAGATTGTGGAAGGAGTTTCGTGTCACAAAGATACATACATATACCAATTTGGAATAAAAACATAGTAAACGAAAGCGTTCTTAAAGATTTGAATATTGGCGTAGTATGGGCAAGATAACTGGCACGGGATATAATTCTAATGGCACGTTTTTGAAGCTTTAACAATTTATCAAGGTGAGTAAGTGATGCATTTCCCCAAACAATAATACCGTAATTTAAAAATGGAAGGATAATGGAATCATAAATAGTTTGAGGATACATTTGGGAAAAGATTTAATTTTATTCATTACTGCGATATTCTTCAACAATTTATTACATACTCAGTTGTTATAATCTGTCCACTTGAGTTTATCGTCTATAATAACCCCTAAAAATTTAAGTGATGAAATTTGTTGTTTTATTGAGTCACTAATATTAATTGTATTCCTATTGTACATTCTGTTTGTAAATATCATATAGTTGTTGTTTTTTTTATATTGATTGTAAGCTTATTGCACTTTAACCAATCTATAATACCTTGAAATTCAATATTAAATAAGTCATACAAAGTGTGAATGTTTTTGTAAGAGATAAAAATGCTAGTGTCATCAGCAAATAAAATGTATTTTTATTTTTTGGAAACTTTGAAAATGTCATTAACATAAAGAAGAAACAAAAGCGGACCTAAAATTGAACCTTGGGGTACTCCACATCTTACGTATTCCTATTGCAATTTTATATTATCAATTATTACAAATTGCTTACATTTGCACAAATAATTATGAAACAAATTTAAAATAGTCCCACGAATTGCCATATTTTTCTAATTTACATAATAAAGATCAAGCATGTCAAACGCCTGTTACACAAGTCACGCAGGTTTTATGTCAGGCAAGTCACAAACCAGGGTAAAGATCAAAACCAAGAAAATATTGAAGCTGATTGCTTTACCTGATCATGTACGGTATATTAATCATCTATACCCTGGCTTGTGACTCATAACATACAGCATGTGTGACTTGCGAGACAGCGAGACACAGGTATGGAAGGGCTGTTATAACAAATAGAACATTATGACAAGAACATGTAATTTTTCCAATGAGTAATAGTTGTACCAAAAAACTGTTGATTGACTTATTATTTCATTCTGTCTTACGTAATTAATTGTCATTTGACGAAATTTAGTACACCTTCTGTTAAGTAAAATGATTTAAATAATGGAGTACATGTTTTAGCAAAATGTAACATGAAATCTTGGTTCTGTGATGAAATGAAGGAATGCTTGGTTTACTCTTGAAATCTTTATACCATGACACTGCAACAATATATTTCTGTGTGTTCAATAAACTCACTTTACTTTCATAAATGATAGCAAGGTTCAACATCTCCATTATTTTGGTGGGGGTATATGTTATGAACCCTGTAATTAGCTGATTTGTGATTTATTTCCCGTTTTTTGTTTTTGTTATTTTGGTCGTCTTCAGGATATGATGTGGACAATCCTGTCACTCTACCAGGAATTGGACTGTCTGAAGGGGAAATTATACAAAGCCAGTGTGCCAACGTTAAAAAAGACGTAACAAAGAAATCATACTGTGAGAAAGAAGATTCAGAAAAAGCATTCAAGCACCAAGTGAACAAATTAACTGAAGACACATCATGTAAATGTCATGAGTGTGGGAAAATATTCCATCATAAGAATGATTTTCGTAGGCATGTGAGAACACACACAGGAGAAAAGCCATTTACATGTGAGCAGTGTGGAAGAACATTTTCTCGGAAATGTACTCTCGTAAATCACATGAGAACCCACGCTGGAGAAAAGCCTTATCTATGTCAGCAGTGTGGAAAAGCCTATACTCAAAAATGCACTCTAGTAAAACACATGAAAACACACAGAGGAGAAAAATCATATCAGTGTCAGCAGTATGTGGAAAAGCATATCGTGGGCACAGTACTCAGTAAGCCAGACAATAACGCACACTGGAGAGAGTCCATATAGTATTAACAGTATGGAAAAACCTTTATATATATAACACTTACGTAATACTGGAATGCTGCCAGATAAAGTCAATTTTGAATCGGTTAAGCATTGCTTAAATATAAGCGAAGTCCGAATATTTGATTCTTAATTTTATTGTTATATATGTACTTTCGAATGGATGAATCACCATTTTACTGAAAATAAATAAATGACATTTATGACCCCCAAATTGAATTTTTATTTGTTTAAATGGTGATAATGTAAATTAGTTTTTACCCACCTCCCTCATTTCATGAATAGCTTAGATACTGTATACATGTATCATTTTTGTCTCGCCCACTGGAGGTGAAGGCGACACTAAGAGATCCAAATGGCGTCAGTCCCTCTGTCTGTCCGACATGTTAAAGTTTACCTGCAAGACTCTCTTGACACTTAACTTGGCAACTTTTGGTCCAATGACAACCAAACTTGAGTGATAGATACACTAGGGGTACCATCATATTGTGGTGCTGTCGGAGGTCACATGGTGAGGTCAAAGGTCATTTGAGGTCACATTAAATTTTTCCTGCAAGTCTCCCTTTTATGACACAAAACTTGACAACTGTTGGTCAAATGGTGACCAAACTTGGGCAATAGATGCACTAGGGGTACCATCATGTTGTGGTGCTGTCGGAGGTCATATAGTGAGGTTAAAGGTTATTTGAGGTCAAGCGTTAAAGTTTACCTGCCTGACTTTCTTATGACACATAACTTGGCAACTGTTGGTCCAATGGCAACAAAACGTGGGTGATAGATGCACGAGGGGTACCGTCATGTTGTGCTGCTGTCAGAGGTCACATGGTGAGGTCAAAAGGAATTTGAGGTTAAACATTAAAATTTACCTAAAAGACTCGCTTATGACATGTACTTGGCAACCACTGGTGCAATGGCAACCAAACTTGGGTGATAAATGCACTAGGGGTACCATCATGATTTGGTGTTGTCAGAGGTCACATGGTGAGGACAAGGGCCATTCAGGGTCTAACATTGAAGTTTACCTGTAAGACTCACTTATGACATATAACTTGGCAACATTGGTCCAGTGGCAACCAAACTTGTGTTATTGAAACATTGTTTTATGTTTCAAATGTTTGAACCAAGATTTTATTGTTACTGAAGATTATGGGTTAGCCATTTGAAAGATGAGTACATACAAAACTGAGACTAATTGCTAAAGATTGTCAGTAGTGTTGTGTTTTGGATTTTTCCTCAAATGTGAAAGATAGACCACCCAAAATATAATTTCTAAAATTTTGGATTCATATGTCCTTTATTTTCAAACATATACGTGATGAACGTTTCAAAAAATGGCCATATTCTTCGGTTGTGTGTAGTACGGATAGTGTGGCGTCTAGATGCCAGTTGGAGCTGTTTTATGCTGACATTCTGAAGAATCACCTGCCTGTGTTGGGAGAGTTCTCTCTTCTACCTCCATGTCTGCAGTCACTGCAGGACATTTGTTTGCGACGTAGTAAGCTCTGATCATGATCACGAGATGTTCTGTTTTCACTAGATAATGAACAAACTCACTTCTGGCAGCCAATGTATGACACTTAATAGTCACAGGGAATTTTTGGCAAAAGGGACCAATAAGTGAAAGCTACATTGAGTTATTGCTGTTGCATTTTGTCCAGACTCTATCATTCATTGTTAGTCATGCACCATGCATGGCGCCTGCCTACACATGACTGAAGGTGCACTAGTTTGCAGGGTCGCCAGGTTTTTCGATTCTCAAACGGCCAAATTAGGCCAAATTACCGGCCAAATTCCGTGAAAAAAGGCCAAATTCGGAATCAATGTATTTTACGGGCACCATAGCCTAAATTTGGTTAGAAATAACGTTGTAATCAATTTATAACACCTTTAAAACCTTTGCTGCAGCCGAAAATTTGAGTGCCGTGGTTTACACGGAGCCAGATTTTTCATGTGAAATACATGCACACCGCTACTTTTCGATCCTTTGTGGCACATATTTGACTAAAAATCCCCGGTAAATAGGGTTTTATAATTATTTTTTTATAGGTCAGTGAAAAAGGCCAAAAAACGGCCAAAAAGCCATTTGGCCAGCACTTTGAATTCTTTCTGGCCAAACGATCTAAAAAACGGCCAAATTTGGTGTTTTTGGCCGGAAAAAGGCCAAACTGGCAACCCTGCTAGTTTGGATGCTACAAAAGTTGGGAAATTTGGTAAGAATCTGGGCAAGAGAAAAACCTATCAAGGAAAGACAAAGACTGTGTAGGAAAACTAAATGGGATTTTCGACATAAGAGTAAGAAGAAAAAGAATTCGGAATAGACATGAAGATAAACCATTGTTAATTGCAATAAAAGCTGAAAATGCAATGCAAGTAGTACATGTATTCAGTAAGTTCATAAAATTAAGTTTATTTTTTTCCATTTGCAAAAGGAACAGCAAGCGTGAATTGGTGAAATCATCTGTGTAATGTGAAATACATGTATTTGACATACAGTAATGATGCCATCACTGTCAAATTGACCCTCCCCGGCCCCACCCCCCAGTAAAAACCTGGTCTATAATAGAGTTAAGGTGTTTTTGAAATGTGAAATGGGTGAATTGCAAATCTTGGATAAAACAATATGGCATTCCTGGACTGTTGTGTAAATGTAAAATACATTACGACAATTAACATGTTGAAATCAGTCTGTAAAATTGTGAAAGAAGAGGGGAAGAGATAAGGTGTACTTTGGATATGTTGCATAGTGAAATACAACTGATAAAATATCATGCGATAAAACCCTGGTATTTTTACCAAAATACAAAAAACACAAATTTTATTCCACTTGTTTTCTATTTTGCTGGAATAGATTCCATGGCTTTCTTGTTCTTCTTCATTCTCCTGCCATTCCATGTATATGTCACGCAAGTCATGTGTGTTTAATGTCAGGCAAGTCACAAACCAGGGTCTAGTTCAAAACCAAGAAAATATTGAAGCTGATTGCTTTACCTGATCATGTACTGTATATCAATAATTTATACCGTGGCTTCAAGTGGCTTGTGACTTGTAACATACAACATGTGTTCTCCGTGTGACACAGGTATGGAATGGCTGCTATATATAACAAATAGAACATTATGACCAGAGCATGTAATTTTTCCAATGAATAATGTTTGTACCAAACAACTGTTGATTGACTTATGATTTTATTGCGCCAACATAAGTCTTACGTAATTAAATGTCATTTGAACAAAATTGAGTACACCTGTTAAGTAAAATGATTGAGATAATGCATGTTTTTCTTAAAGTGTAACATGAAATCTTGGTTCTGTGATGAAATGCAGCTATGTTTGGTTTTCTTGTGCAATCTTTATACCATGGCACTGCAAGAATATATTTCTGTGTGTGCGATAAACTCACTTAACTTCATTAAGGTACAACATCTCCATGATTTTGGTGGGGGTATATGTTATGAACTCTGTAATTAGCTGATTTATTTCCTGTTTTTTTTTTTTTCGTCGTTTTGGTCATTTTCAGGATATGATATGGACAGTCCTATCACTCCACGAATTGAACTGTCTGAAGGGGTAATTATACAAAGCCAGTGTGCCAATGTAAGAAAAGACATAACAGAGGAATCATACTGTGAGAAAGAAGATTTAAAAAAAAAACATTCAAACGCCAAGCGAACACATTGAATAAAGACACGCACGCGTCACGCCAATGTCTTGAGTGTGGGAAAATATTCCATCATAAGAATGATTTTCGCAGGCATGTGAGAACACACACAGGAGAAAAGCCATTTACATGTCAACAGTGTGGAAGAGCATATTCTCAGCAATATACTCTCGTAAATCACATGAGAACCCACGCTGGAGAAAAGCCATATCAGTGTCAGCAATGTGGAAAACTATTTGCTCAGCAAAGTTATCTACCAACTCACATGAGAACACACACTAGAGAAAAACCATATCAGTGTCAGCAATGTGGAAAAATATTTGCTCAGCAAAGTCATCTAACAACTCACATGAGAACCCACACAGGAGAAAAGCCATATCAGTGTCAGCAGTGTGAAAAGACCTTCACTGTAAAAAGCAGTCTGTTATTTCACCTTCAAACCCATTCTGGAGAAAGGCCTTATGTATGTCAGCAGTGTGGAAAAGCCTACTCAAAAATGCACTCTAGTAAGACACATGAAAACACACAGAGGAGAACCCCCGGGGGGGGGGCACTTAGTATAATTGTGTGATACGTATGTGCCGCGGTAGAGACCCCCATTTTCAGCCTAAATTTCCGTTCCAGAGCGTCTCAATTTCAGAAGTCACAGGAAAATTTTGATTTTTCCAGTTCCAGAGACCCTCAAATTTGCCGTTTCGCTTAAAAATTTTCGCTCGGCCGCGCCGCTTCGCGGCGCAGCCGAACCAGAGCATTGCCTTTTCAGCACGGCGCGCCAACGGCGCGCCGGAAATTCGCCGCAATGCAGTTCCAGAGCATAGCATTTTGGGGTTTTCTGAAGCCTTAGCTCCAGTTCCAGAGACACCCATTTTGCCTCAGCCCGTTCCAAGGCCCCCGAATTTTCGATTCGGGCGGACCATAGGCATCACTTTGTAAAGTCGAGTGCCCCCCCCCCCACCTGGAGAAAACCAATATAGAGTCAGCATAGAAAAGCATATTCTCTGGCAAGTGCCTGGAATGACCAAAATGAGTAATAAAGCAATTCTTGTATAAAATCGTCAATTTCAAACCGAAAAGCAAAATTTCTCACCTGAAGAGGCACTTAACTACTTGTAAGTAAATTTAAGGTGTATTATGTAGAAACCACTCGTCCTCGACATAGCCCCCGTAAAACATCACCCCAGTCAATCCCAATAGAAACCAGTAACGTCTAACGCATAGAATAATGTTTTTTCCCCAAAACTCAAACTTATAACTCCTACGTTTGTGCCGTCTCTTTAGGGGGCGGTCCCTTCCGCATGGTAAATTCGTTCAAATTTCATAACCTTTCCTGTGTCAGCTCAGTCTTGAATACTGACTCTTAACATTTTTGAAAAATCACATCATTCATAGCCATCCTGATGCTCCTCCCCCCCCCCCCCATATTTCAAGACCATATTTGAACACGCACTGCGGCCAAAGATTAACGAATGGTGTTCATGCAGACAATATCTTTGCCCCAATTTTCGCATCATCATCCAGGCGGCCAAAGTTTCTCTCTTCTTCCATATCTCATCTAACTCAAGCTACAAACTTTTAACAAATGCCTATAAGAGCTGCTCTTGCATCTACATTGTCCTTCACATGCCGGTATAAAGCACTGATAAACTAATTAGATTTTAGATTTGAAAGGTCAGAGGTCAATGGTCACGGGCATAGGCGTACGCAGGATTTGCCAGGGGGGGGGTGCGACACAAGGATGCCACGCGTAGGGGAAATCCCCTACCGTAGCGGATTCTAGCCAAATGTAGGTTGTAGAGGTATACCTACGGGGATAATGACCTTCCGTATCGGTTGAAGTAGGGGGAAGGGGTGATGTATCTCTAACTATTGAGACAATTTTCAAAGAAATATTATCAAATCCTTGGAAGTTTTCAAAGAATTTCCGTATAGCCTATGTATTCGTCTGTACTAGACATTATTTGGATAAATCCAATAGTTGGTCACTAAGAGAAACCCTATAGACATCATCATTTTAGGCCTACGCAAAACGTGAAGCGCGCACGTCACAGTTTGTTTCTGAATCTCCATCGCTTTACCTTTCAAATGATATACGCTTTGTTACATTTACTTTAAAATCCAGTGATCATTGTTTTTAAATTACTTTTGTTAGTGTTCAAATCCCTTAATAAGCAGGCACCTCAATATCGCCTGACTATAGGCCTATAGACCTACACCACTCGCAGGAAAGTACGATCTTCCAGCGATCCACTCCGTCTTTCATATAACATCACACGGAAGCTGGCTGGAGATAAGACTTTCACTATATTGCATCGAAATACTGGAATATATGGGTTGCCTTTAATACTCAGGCAATCACAACCTGTCCCTTCATTCAAAAAGGCACTGAAAACATTTCTTTTTTCTAACCCAGATTTCTAGAATTGTATATTTTTATTTTAAACCTTGTGTAATTTTTCTTGTAAGCGCTTTGGGCCATCTTGGGAAAAGCGCAGCTTATAAATAATAAATAATAATAATAATAATAATCATTTTTCTTCAAAATTTCCAATGTTCGACATTTTGTCTGTGGGGAAGCAGTCAAAAACACGTCAATTTTCATTTTCTCGTTGATTGCGAAACAATGATAGGTCCCTGAACTATGTGGTGATTTGATTCTAAAAGTTGAATAAATTCCCCATCCACTAATATAGGCCTACATTTTAGCATGTTTACTAAAAAAAAATCCAGTGATCATTTTTCCTTAAAGTGATAGGCTAACATTGTGGAGCTTCAATTTAAAAAATTGTCAAACTTTGATATCTGAACTACATAGTAGTGTTCAAATGGACAAATAAACACCCTATATAGACTACAAAAGTTTGGAAAGTTACACTGCCAATGACAAGTTATGCATGAATAAACAACACACAGCAAGTCTATGGGAGGAAATGGGCAAGTGAATCTGGTCAACTTACGATTTTTACTTTTTCAAAGCACTAAATAATCATTTTGAAATACAATTTTTTCAGGGCTTCATTTTTAGACCTCATCGAAGACACTGGTAGCATGGAGAATCATGTGGCTCAGATTTTTTTAACTGTGGTAAATGTTAGCCAATACCTTTAAAGTTTTAGCTCAAATCACCAAGATGCCTACAAACTTGGGTGAATTACGTCATTTTAGGTCATGCATGTGATCGTGCCCATGGCCAAATTGGTGGAAAATTTTCGCGGCCAAAAATTTTGTTCACGGCCAAACGTGACCAAACAACCGAAAAGTCGCTCAGTTGGGGGGGGGGGGTTGTTGGTGGAAGTTTTGGCCGAATTTTGCGGCCAAATTTTTGTTTTTGGCCAATTTTTTTCTTTCGCGGCCAAACTCGCGACCAAATTTTCTGAACTTTGAAAAAAGTGGGGCTACAGCCCCCCCCCCCCCGTGGCGCCGCCCCTGGGTGAAATTCAAGAAAGTTTGACAACAGGCAAAACACATGTCGGAAACCCGCGTCAGGGCCTAGGTCCAAAACATTCATCATAAACACTTAGAGGGGGAGAGAGAAAAAAAATGTATATTATTTTTGGAGGTTCGGAAAGAAAATTGAAATGAAATTCATTTTGTTGCAATTTTCGCTTTCCATAGTCTTCAAACCCATCCCATCGCAAAAAATGGCGAGATTACTGACTGCTTGGAATCTTTCTTCACTAGCAGGTCGATCTGTTAACTTAAATTCATCGAAATTGAACCAGAATAATTTCCATACCTTGCATTCGAGGTTATTACAGGTTTGGAATACGGGAAACAAGTATCAATCGAGAGATGAAGATGTGGTAAGTTACCCGGCCGGCTCCTGTCTGCCTGTTGGTTGTGTACGGTTACGGGTACGGTACCGTATACGGCTCAGCAGTGGGGCACTAGGCCGACAGACATGGCCATGTGTGCAAGCACAACTCCGTTCACGTGAACGTGCGTGGCCGTGTTGTGTGCATGCATGCATATTGTTTTGTCGACCGACGTGATAATCATGTTGAACATTGATTATGTTATTGCTGTTCTTAAAGGTAGTGGATCTCATTTGCAACCCTCCCATAATACAGCAAAACATTATTCATGTCCTTCTGATATTTCAAAAGTTGCCTGTGATTAGTGTGAAATCTGAAGATCAGAAATCACCTGGCTAGATTTTAAAAAATGCAGAAGAAACCAATAGTTGTGTAGTGTATGTTCTAGGCACTCTGTTCCATACGCCTTCACAAATGAATGAACATTTACCAAGCATGCCAAGAGGAGAATATACAGACAGGTGTAAGGGGTAATATAGCATTTATTGCACTATAATCCCCTTGCTAGTATGGGTGGGGGAGGGGGGGGGGACTCTGGGATGGGGCAAAGATAAAAGGGAATGTTATTATCATTATACTCGGATGAGATCTGATGCCTCAACTGTATAGGTAGTTTTTTTTTCATATAGCTTATGATATCTCCCTTTAATGACCTCCATCTCATCTAGAACTAGTAAAGAAATCATGTGGTTAATTCATTATAAAGATGAAAATTATTTCATATCCAGGGCTCCACACTAACCATTTTCGCTACTTGCCCTTTGGGCAAGTGAAATTATCACTTTCAGATTTTTACTTGCCCAAATGAAAAAGTTACTTGCCCCAAAAGAGACAATTTAATCAAGAACATTAAAAATGATTTCTCACTAATTTTAACCAGCAAGGCCCTTTTATAGAATTGAACATTTGTTATTTTAATTCTGAAGGTTACAAAAGGTGTGATTTATGAATTTAAAGAGTCATAAAATGGAGTACAATGAACAAAATAATGACAAAATTTAGTATTTTAAGTTAACTGAACACAAAATTTAGACATCTATTTTGTTAATTTTTGGGTTCAGACTCTATGTTTTACTAGTTTCATGATCAAAATTTTACTTGCCCAATCGGGCAAGTAAATTTTAACATTTTGAGTCTTTACTTGCCCGACATGATATGTTACTTGCCCCGGGCAAGCGGGCAAGTGCTAGTGTCGAGCATATCCGTGCATTTTTGGCTATTGTGTTACATTCATACACAGTTGCATAGTCAAGCTACCTCTCCCGTAAATGGGCCAGGCCAGGGTTGGGTTCTGATCTTCTGACAATAAAACATTTGATTTATTGTGTATTCCACTAGCAAATGAGCAGTTTGGGGAAAATTTGCAAATTGTAAGTCTTAAACTCACTTTGTGGTCTTACCTGGTGCTACTAAACAGAAGTAGACTGACAATGTCTGTCCAAGCTCTAACTTCTTTTCATTTAAAGGTAGGGAATCTCATTCATAACCCTCCCATAATACAGCAAAACATTATTTATGTCCTGCTTAGGTTATTTATAAAAGATCAGAAATTAGATTTTGAAAAATGGGCAAAAAGACAATAATTGTGCAGTGTATGATGCACCACGCCATACCCCGGGGTACCGTGATGTGCAGCGCCCTCTTGTGTTAAAAAATGTATTTTTTTCAGTTATGATCGATGAAATCAGTGGTGATGATGCAGAGGCTGTGCAAGTGCACAACAAAAAGGCATAAACTTACGAAAAATAGGGTAAAAATGAATTTAAATGTGTTATTTTCACCCTTATTTCATAACTTTTACATAATTTTGTAACCCAGGGTACAGTGCTGAAAAATAAATAAATAATTCAACAAAATGGCGAATTTCTAGTTGGTACCCCGGGGTATGGCGTGGTGTATCGTATGTTCTAGACACAGTTTCAAATCTCTTATTACAGTACTTACATGTATGTAATACCAAACGGTCGACCTACTTCTGTGCTAGCGTGTGTGTCGGGCACAAAAGGAATGCAAGGTCATTACACTTTGCTCTCAGTAGCACTGTCCATGCGAGACCTCCATGCATGCACTGTCTAAAAATAGACTATTAGAAGTATTTTTGTCATGAGACGAAAAATCAATTTGAAGTCTAATGTTTACTATAATTCCACTAAAACTGTGTTTCTAGCTCCTACTCTTTAAGTTTTTAATAGCATTTTCTTCTATATAACTAGGGTACTTGGCATGCACATTGCATAATGTTAAATTTTATGCATGCAAAAAAGACACCCAGCCTTTGACAGTATTTCATATCTTCAGTCAGCCCCATGGCATATGTTTTTACACACCTATCATTATATGTTTATCTGCAGGTCCCTATACCAGCAACACATTGTACCCATAAATTGCCAGGAAAATGTCAGCTGCAATCTACAAGATGGATTTCGACCAGCAGAGAACACCGGATGCCCTTCCTGAGATGGATGCGCAAGGATGAGCCAAGTAAGGAGAAATTAATCTACACGGGACCCCAGACTGCCATGGTGCGTTACATCAAGTTCTTCTCGCTATCAACCAGTATAGTCAGTGCCGGAATAATTCCGTTGTTGTATGCATCCGGCAACACAGGCGTTCTAACAATCATAGGTGGGAGTTTGGCTATGGTCATGGTCTGCACTCCACTACTCTTACACTGGTTCACAAAATCGTATGTTACAAAAATGTACTACGATCACGTCACCAGAACTTACACCGCATACACTTATGACTTTGTGGTCAGCGATGTCAAGACTGAATTCAAAAGGGTCGAGGTTAGCGTCCCGAATATCACCAACATGATGACGTCATTTGTCATCCGAGGTAAACCGGTTCTCGTTGATCCACGGGGCTTCACGAATCCGAACCACTTCAGCCACCTCATGGGATACACTGATACACAAGGCAATGTGTCACTTGAAGAAGCGAAGAAAGCTTTTAAAGAGAGTTCCGACTCGTCATAACAATACTTGGAACAAGTTTGTCACTTTTATGGCATTTTATGTGGACATGGATCCACATTGTTGACTGAGCACTATAAAGAGGTGGAAGCTAACTGTGAAATAAACAAATCTTCTTGAAAACCTTAAAGTGAAAGGCTAACATTGTGGAGCTTCAATTTTAAAAATTGTCAAACTTTGATATCTGAGCTACATAGTAGTGTTCAAATGGACAAATAAACACCCTATATAGACTACAAAAGTTTGGAAAGTTACACTGCCAATGACAAGTTATGCATGAATAAACAACACACAGTAAGTCTATGGGAGGAAATGGGCAAGTGTATCTGGTCAACTTACGATTTTCACTTTTTTAAAGCACTAAATAATCATTTTGAAATACAATTTTTTCAGGGCTTCATTTTTAGACCTCATCAAAGACACTGGTAGCATGGGGAATCATGCGGCTCAGATTTTTTAACTGTAATAAATGTTAGCCAATATCTTTAACTCTTACAACCCAAACATGATTTACATCTAGCCAAACATGTAAAGTGTGTCCCAGAAAAAAGGAAACCGAGATTGATGAAGATATTTTTATATCTTAGAAACAAGTATGTTATAATGTAAAGAAAGTCATACATGCTTGGAAATTATATTTTCTCTTCTTTCATGAAATACTAATCACAGACATTTTTATTCATGCACAACTGAGCAAAGACAATCAGAAGGGACACAATCAAAAAATCATTTGCATGAGCAAATTTGAAATTCAAACTGTCATGTTTGAATGCACTAAGGATATCTTTGATGTTGAAGGACATCATTAAAAAGGATATTTTATCTCCTTTCATTTTGATACCACATATGTGAAAAATGAGCGATGCATGATTGCAACAAGACAATTTGAAATGATGCTTGTTTTCAGAAATGTTCCAAAATGCATTCATTAACCTTGCAGTCTGGAGTAGGCTACCTTGCCAACAGGATGACAAGCCTATTGTTGTTCCCAAGCAAGCTATTGTGTGAAGTAGGCCATGTGTGAACCTTTTGTTCAATTCGCTTCCAGTTGGTTCAAATGCATTCGGTTTGAAAATCATGCTGAAATTAGCTTGTTTTCATTTTATTTGTTTTCTGGCATACATCATTCTGTTTTTACGCATGAGGTGTGAAATGAAAGAAGAAATTATGAAGTTTTATGTGATGCCTTTATTTCTTAAAAATACTTAATTCACTACTTTGAAAATGCATTTAATGATGAAACATGTGTGCAATTGAAATTTTGGTAGCACCACTATTCATTGTTTTAATTCAATCATACATGAATGATGAATAATAAAGTGGGTATCAAATGAAAGAAGAGAAACAGAGCTTTACAAACATAATTCATTAAAGAAATTATTCATTATGACAATAGTTTTACCATGAAATCCAATTTCCTTTTTGGGGGGACACATTCTATAAGATCAAAGGATATATTGTTCAGTATGGTCACTTTTCACTTTTGTTTGCCAAGTTACCAGCATTCTCCAATCTTGATTTTTGCAGCTTTACTTTCCAACTTTATTAACACTTTTGCAGGAACTGTACATTTAATAGGGCATTTTTCAAATTTTCAGCATGTGGTATTTTGTTTTAACTCTTAAATGGCAATAACATGATTAGGAGAAGTCAAAAATTCCTGAAGAACCAAGTGAGTTTGAACATGCACCAGTATATACTCTGGTTAGACTGTATATTCAAACTGAAAGGATTTGTCTTAAATTTGATTATTTGAGGAGAAAGAATCATTAATTTACCAGTACATGTATTGAATTAATCTCTGGCTCAAATTGAACCCATAGAGAGGAACAATAAATTTCACCATCACATTTTTTTGTTAGGGTGCTGTCACACCTAACCAATTAGGCTTGCTGAAGCAATACCGTAGCACAAATTTATCAATTTTATGAGATCGGTACCAGTACACTATTGCAATGGTATCACATTGGTAAGAATGGTAGCAGGCCTTCAAATGGTCCTACTTTTCCTACTTTTTCCTACTTTTTTTGTGAAGATCCTTATTTTCCTATTTTTATGCCTCCGCAACGAAGTTGCCGGAGGCATCATGTTTTCGGGTTGCCCGTCCGTGCGTCCGTCCGTCCGTGCGTGCGTGCGTGCGTCCGTCCGTTACCGGATCTCGTTACCGCGATAACTTGAGAACCCCCGATCGGATTTTGATGTAACTAGGACCAAGTATGTACTATGAGCCACCAATGAACTGATTAGATTTTGGAGCTGAAAGGTCAAAGGTCAAAGGTCACCGGGCCTT
>JZLH01S0575175.1:4073-14831 GCA_001188425.1 Eucidaris tribuloides
ACACGAGATGGCTTATGCTGCCTTCCTTTGTTGCCTCTTCAAGCTTCGAGTATTACAAGAGAGTGATTCAGTCACAGTAGTAAACAGGGTATTTCAAAGGTAATCTCCTACACTCCAAATGAACTAATTGTCAGAGCGTACATGTACAGTTAGGTTTCCAAATGGAAAGATAAGAATTAGGTGCTGTCTTGGTTGTGGTCACTGACAAAATCAGATTGTGATAAAATAAATACCTTTGAAATGTGGTGCTGTCTGAAAATACTTATGATCCCCTGGACTGCAAGAAAGATCAATGCTAGTGTCCTTCAAGAGGTCAACCCAAAAAAGAGACTACTTGCTTTGATAAATCATCTGGCACTGAGCTACTTTGGTCAAGAAAACAACTGTCTTGAGAAAGTAATATTTCAGGGGAAAATTGAAGGCTCAAGAAGACCAGGATGACCAAAAGCTAGAAGGACTGAATCAAATCCAGTGTTGGTAAACCCCTATCAACTGTTTATCAATTCCTTGCTGACCATTCATGGAAGTCATAAACTGTCATCCATGATAGAAACGTACCAAGCAGCTCTCTTTTTACATTCTTAAAAGAGTGATATCTTACAGTAACATTTGGATTTCTTGTGTATATCAATCAGATTATACTCAAATTTGTGTTGAGAGCAAATTGCATTACTGAAATCTGTGTTCCGATTTTTGAGGTACCACAGGTTGAATCCGAAAACAGTTATTCGATAAAACACACACACACACACACACACACACACACACACACACACACACACACACACACACACACACACACACACACACACACACACACACACACACACACACACACACACACACACACACACACATGTTTCTAAATACGTTTTGAGTGTGTGTAAGTATTTGGTTTTGTTACTATCAGTACATAAACAGTCTAACATAGTCTCTTTGCTCTAGGTGTCTTTGATAAGGTCTAAAAATGAAGGTTCTGTTTTTGAGGTCCCACAGGATATATCAGAAAACAGAAATTTAATGAAAAGAAATAACATTAGAATTACGATATACAATCAGTAAAGTTATTTTGCTACCCGGAGACCAGACTTTAATATCTGGATGGTTTTGAATAACCTAAAACAAGATTGCCTTTCATAATACTTGTATTCCCTGTTGATGTTCAGGGTAATCTTCAATGAAGAGTTACAATCCTGTGAGCATGTATATCTGTATTAGTGTTCACAAGGGGGGAAAAACACTTGAAAATATGTATATTCCTTCCTCTCTAAACTGACAAGTCTCACCATCAAACCTTGCCCCCCAGACTGACCTGCATTTGTTGCATTCCAAATTACTGGATAGAGGTCAGACTTTCTCCCCCAGTAAGCCCTGATGACCTTCCATAATATCAACTGCACTTGGGAGCTGAACGAGATGAACTTATGAACTTTGTACACACACTTCTAAATAACCTTAATGACAGATTTATAACCGGTTATACTTTTGAAGGTTAGTGGCTGGTCGGATAACTGTATTGATACCCCTTTATATACAATACATTTGTTACAAAGATTTTGGATTCTTTGATTTCTCTTATCATTCTTCTCTTCCCTCAGATATTTAGAATTAACCAGGAGGCTGCAATCAACATACAACATGGAGCCGGCCGGCAGCCAGGGGGTCTGGGGGCTTGACGACTTCCAATTTCTGCCATTCATTTGGGGCAGTGCTCAACTATTTGGTAAATTTAGTGACCAATATTTTTAAGGACTTTTTAGAGATTTGCATTTACCAAACGGTAATAAAGTACTTACAAATGATGTGTTGAAAGTTTTGAGATCCATATGTCATGAACTTATTGTTTTATGAGAAAAATTAATAACAATATGTGACTAGAATATTGTTCTTTCCATGAGTTTAAATTTTGCTCAAATTGCAGAACACAGTATGCATGACCAGCTGACGGGCAGTGGGCTACTACGTACACTTTTATGGTTTTAATGGTTGAACTCTGTGTGACCTTCGGCTAGTGGCCGATCAGACAATTTTGAAACTAACAGAACGTGCTTGTCACTGTGCAAATTTTGAAATTTAACTGCCCAGATTTTCAACAAAACTACATATTCTACCCAAAGGTTCTGTGACAGGTGTTTATTTATATCAATCTTCACATTGTAAACAATTTGAGTTGATTTCATTCATTTTACCGTTTTCTGGCATGCAAATCCTGAACTCTATCTTTAAACCTCCTGTCTTTTGTATCTCTGTTGTATGTTACTATATGCATAATATACACCAGACATTTTGTTATGCTTCTTAAATGACCTGACACTTGTCCATCTTTAACTGTGAACATGCCAAAGTCACAGATCTGCTCCAAGTTATACATGTAAAGTCAGTAGAGGTTTAAATCCTCTGGCATGTTAACAGTTTATAATGTTCAATTAATAAGTAATTGCAACCATCATTTATTAGTCTTTATTAAATGCTA
The DNA here is from genome assembly GCA_001188425.1 of Eucidaris tribuloides. NCBI lineage: Eukaryota > Metazoa > Echinodermata > Echinoidea > Cidaroida > Cidaridae > Eucidaris > Eucidaris tribuloides. The sequence continues at coordinate 6,547 of JZLH01S0575175.1, forward strand.
TGATTTTATCATAAACATTGCAACTATCATGATTTTCTCTGTTTTTTCTTCCCAAATGCCGCAGATCATCCAACGATAGCACCTAAAAATTTTCCAGACTGCAAGGTAGCAGCAGAAAACGAGAAAGACTACATGTTCATGGGCTGCATACAGTTCATTAACTCAGTGAGTATGGCTTCATGTTGCAGTTCTTTCTCTATGTTTACTGGTGAAATGACTGATAGTTTGTATTACTGTCTGAGATCCTGACATCATTGAGTGCAGAAACTTTACCTTTAAAGATTGGGTTCAGGATTTGCACGCTCAAAAAACGGCAGAATGAATGAAATCAGCTAAAATCATTCACAATGTGAAGATTAGTATAAATAAACACCTCTCGTGGAACCTTCGGGTAGAACATATAGTTTTGCTGAAAATCTGGACATTTAAACTTCAAAATTTGCAAAGTGACGTGCCTGTGCACGGGCCGTTCCATTCCAAATTTGTCTGATCGGCTTTAAGCCAAAGGTCATGCAGAGTTCAGCTTGACCATGCAAATGAGCTTACGTAGCCAACTATTGTACCGCAGCGCTGAGCTAACTGGTCATACTAATATACACAAAACCGTGTTCTGCAATTTGAGCAAAATTTAAACTCACAGAAAGAACAATATTCTGGTAGCATAGAGTTAATAGTTTTTCTCATAAAACAGCAAATTTATGACATATGGATCTCAAACTTTCATCACACCATTTGCAAGTACTTAACTACTGTTTGGTAATGATAATAAAGGGAAGTGATGGACTTGCAATTCCTAAACTCAATCTTTAAGCAACACATTCTAAATACTTACGGAAATGCTTTATCGGGTACTGTATATGCCATATATATTGCGTACATATATTTTCACGATTTTGCATCAAGATTAGTAATTCACAAGAGTTTTGTTTTCAAGATTTTATTGCATTTTCATTCACTTTGTATAGGTATATCAGGAAGTGAACCTTTTTGCAGTAGTTTAGTCACAAATTTAATAAACCACTGGGAAAATAATATTCACCGTATACAATAAAAGCAAAATTGGAAAGTCTGGAATTTCAACAAATCAGTCAGTCTGTACTGGTATGGAAGTTTACTAGCCCGTCTCTCAAATTTTTATATTGTACATTTGCAAAGAATACAGAATGTTGCTGCAAGACTGGTTACCTGTACTAAAAATCTGAATACATATTACACCCGTTATTTAGTTCCTCTATTTGCTCCTGATCCAACAGCATGTCCACTAAATGCCCTTCTTCTTGTCTAAAAGTCAGTCATGATTTAGCCTCTTCCTATTTAAAATCACTGAAAAATACATCTTCTTGTGTCTTCAGCAGATTTTGATTCTGTGTGCTTTATTACACGCAGTTGTGAAATTCATTAATATGCTAATTTATGCAAGTTAATCATAAATCACTGAAAAAGTGCTACACCCTCTCAGTGGATTTTGATTCTGTTTGTTTGTTATCTCGTAAGGCTTGGTGGAGGCTTTAAATGTATTCATATAATTATACTATTCTTTAGATGATGCTAATATTTTTCGTTGATTTCTGTTTTTACCTGAAATTTTGTCTCTTTTCACCAGATGAAGACAGGGCCCTTTGCAGAACACTCCAATGTCCTGTGGGGGATCAGTGGTGTGCCTCATTGGCAGAAAGTCAACCAGGGTCTCATCAAGATGTACAAAGCCGAGGTTTGTACCGTCAAAGAAGCATAGATCAGGGTTCCTGCGGTCACGGAAAACCTGGAAAAGTCATGGAATTGTGAAAATATTCATCCAGGCCTGGAAAAGTCATGGAAAATGCATAATTATGAATAAGTCATGGAAAAGTCATGGAATTTCATAAATTTATGTATAGGCCTATATATTTTTTTGGTCTTTCAATGCAATTATCTTCTTTTTATTTATTTTATTTTAATGAAAAATACTTTTAACACAAATTTTCATGAGCTGCTGTGCAAAGAAAGTCTTGGATTTGTAAAAATTTATCGTGGAAAAGTCATGGAAAAGTCATGGAATTTATTTTTGTAAAAGGGGCAGGAACCCTGATAGATACTCTAATTTCTACAGTGCGTCAAAAAAAATTGTGCCAAAGAGGGCTCTTGTGAGATGATGCTTACATCACTAATCTTAGCTTTCAAATACCATTAGTTCTGTTCAGTTTGCTTGCTTTAATCTTGAGATATGCATAATTAAATACAAAAGTGTAAAATCATGATTGTGCCATTTTTACTACAGTCCATATAAAAGTGGCGTAATTGTAATTTCACCCTTTTGTTGTTTACAACATATCTCGAGATTAAAACAACCAAATTGAACAGAACAAACAACATTTGAAAGCTATGCCCTTGACACTAGTGTAAGAATCATGACACAATAGTTTTTGTAATTGCCAAAGAGGGTGCTTTTTACTTGCACAATTTTTTGAGACATGCTGCAGCACATCTCAAAAAATTGTACAAGTGAAACACACCCTCTTTGACAGTGACAAAATACTGCAGTGACATGTATTTACGTCAATGTCAAGCGCAAAATCTTAGCTTTCATAGGCTGTTTGTTACGTTCAATTTGCTTGTTTTAATCTTGAGATATGTTTAGTTAACAGCCAACTGTAAAACCACAATCCGGCCATTTTTAGCTCACCTGAGCCAAAGGCTCAAGTGAGCTATTGCGATCGCTTCTTGTCCGTCGTGCGTCGTGCGTCGTTCGTTGTGCGTAAACTTTTACACATTTTCAGCTTCTTCTTCAAAATGCATAATTGGATTTGGCCCAAACTTGGCAGGAATGATCCTTGAGGGGTGGGGATTCAAGGGTCCTCAACTGGTACACCTGGCCCCCTGGGGGGCCCAGGGGCAGGGCCCTAAAGGGCCAAAAGTAGGTAATTTTCAAACATCTTCTTCTCTAGATCCAGAAATAGTTTAGTTAAGCCACTTTGTGTGTAGATACCTCTATATGTGCTGAATTAATGTTCCTCATGACAATGCCCAGGGTGGCCCCGTTTGGCCCCAAGGGGGGCAAAAGTTTGGGGTAGGGCCCTATAGGAATAATTCACATTCACAGCAATGGATTTAGACCAAACTTGGTGGGAATGATCATCAGGGGGAGGGGAAAGAGGGTTCGTGGAATAGTACACCAGACCCCCCCCCCTGGGGGCCCAGGGGGCATGGCCCATAAGGGCCCAAACTAGGTAACTTTCTAAGCACAAGCCCATTTGTAACCAAACTTGGGTGGTAGATGGGTAACAGGGACCTCAATGTTATTTGGGGGTCAAAGGTCACATATGTAGGTCAAAGGTCAAATGAAGTCAAGTTTCTTCTTTGGTTGGTTTTTGGCCTTCTTCTCTAGATCCAGAAATAATTTAGTTAAGCCACTTTGTGTGTAGATACCTCTATATGTGCTGAATTAATGTTCCTCATGACAATGCCCAGGTGCTCCATTTGGCCCCCAAGGGGGCAAAAGTTTGGGGTAGGGCCCTATAGGGAATAATCACATTCACGATCAATGGATTTAGACCAAACTGGTGGGAATGAATAACAGGGGTGGAGGGAAAGAGGGTCCTGGAATGGTACAACCAAGGCACCCCTGGGCACGAGGGGCAGGGCCATAAGGCCCAAATTAGGTAACTTTTCTAAACCACAAGTCCCCCCCCATTTGTAACCAAACTTGGGTGGAGATGGCCGTAACAGGGACCTCAATGTTATTTGGGGGTCAAGGTCACATAAGGTCAACGGTCAAATGTTAAGATACTAGGGCGTGCCTTGTTTCTATAAAAACGGATGTTATAATTTAATTTAACTTGGCAAAATCAGCTATATGGCAATTGGCAAGGGGATGCAAAGTTTTTCAACTGGTTCATTTGGCTACGTTGGTGCCTAGATATCAGGCTCCAAGGGCCAAAACTATATGTATAACTAATGTTTTTTCTATGGGTACCATAGAGAGTTTGCGAGACCTCAGGTGAGCGTCGTGCCCCCTGGGGCTCTTGTTATGGAAACGGAGCCTGATACTATCAGTGACATTTGTAATTTCACAATTTCGTTGTTAACTAAACACATCTCAGGATTAAAACAAGCAAATTGAACAAAACAAACGGCATTTAAAAGCTGAGACTTTGCCCTTGATGTTTGATGTAACCATTATGTCATAACAGTATTTAATAATTGCCACAGGGGGTGCTTTTCACTTGCACAGATTTTTTTTGAGACACGCTGTATAATCTATTAACTTCTAACCCATACATGCAATATTATTTCAGAGCAAACCAAGCAGTGTGATCAAACTGTATGTGTGTCAATAAACGCTTTTTCAAATTATGAAAGGTTATGTATCAGCGAGTACAAATTAGTAGTAGAATCATCATTGTTATTATCACCATCATTATCATCAACATGAAAAGGGTATATATCATGTAATTAATTAGTAGAATTATTATGTTATCATCATCATCACCATCATTGTTATGATTATTATCATCAATATTGATATAGATATTATTGTTATTATTATAAATGTCAAATTTACAAAAACAAAATGTATTGAATCAGAAATTTACGCGAGTTTGATTTACTTAGCCAATAAGATTGGAATTGAATTGGAATTTATTGTCCATAATTGGAAATTTTTACTGGTTTACAAAAATTGTTTACATTGTTAGGATACAAATATAATGATATTACATACAATATACAACAGGGGTGTGAGAGTTCAGCTTTTTAGCTGATTTCAGCTATTTTTGTTATTGATTTTTAGCTTATTTTCAGCTTTTTGTGATTTTCCTCTGTACAAAAGCATAGGAGCTTTTGCAATTTCATCTTTTTTCAGCTATTTTTACTTGTGGTCACTCACACCACTGATACAAATAGAATCTAATGTTACAATGGAAACCAAATAAGTATAAGTATAAATGAAATTAAATCATGATATCATGGCACCGGAAATTCTTGATTGGCATATATTTTTCGTTTATTTTGGTGGGTGGTATGAATGCAAGATGTATATGTAAGATGCATATATCACCTTGGTCAGAATATAACTGTACATTTTGATATTACATTTTCAGAATTTGATTTTTGCATTACATTGGACTGCTTCATGGTTGTGTAGTTTCATAAAATTAGATAATGTAGAAAGTAAATTTACAATATGTGATCAAGAGAAAAAGAAAACATGAGATAGATATCAGGATTTTTTTTTGATAATGTTTATGTTCTTTTATTGTCAAATTGATTTATTTGTGTACTATTGATTTTCAACCTTCTCCCCTCAACAGCATTTAAGTAAATTTCCCATCATGCAACATTTCCCATTTGGTAGCATCATGTCCTTTGCACCAGCCCGTTGATGAGTGCATCTTGCCTGTCATCGAATATTTGTAGATATCACCAAGTTTGCGTCCAGGCAAGGTAAGTCACATCCAAGGCTGGGTCTTGTAGAGGAAAACCCCTACCATAGGGGATTTAGCCAACCATAAGCTGTAGGGGATACCTATGGGGAAAATGACCTTCTGTAGGGGGAAAGTAGGTTTTTTAATGATTTGTAGGGGATGTAGGGGGTTTTGACAATTTTCAGAAATATTCTTAAATCCCCAAAGGATTTCAAAGAATTTCCAAATATATTTGTCCGTTTTGTCCACCTCCGGTGAAGAAATCGTGATCAATCTATTGCATTAACTAAGGTAATTTTAAAGGGGAAAACATACCTTCGTAGGGGAAAAGTGGATTTTTCTAGGGGAAAACATAGGTATGTAGGGGAAAATTGGGCTATTGAGGCGTAGGGGAAAAGTGGTGTCCGTTGGAGAAAATACGCATGAAGCGTAGGGGGAAATTAAATTTTGAGTGGCAGCCCTGGTCACATCTCATTCACTCACTCATGGTCACCATGGTCAAAAACAGTTTTGGCGATAGTCCTACACTGCTTCCAGTCTTCCATTGCATTTCCCAGTTTTCCTGTGTCTCTGGGATATTTGCTTCATATAGGTAATAGCAGGTGTTTTTCATCAAAGGCAAAACTGACGACACAAGACTGGAGCACGCTATTAAATAGATATATATATAACAGCATATGGTAGAAGTATCTAAATAGAATAAAGAGGATTAAAAAACAAAAGGGAGATTAAAGCTGTAGAGAGAAGTGGGAAAAGCTGGAATGAAAAAAGGGGTTACTGGATTTAATTAGAGTGTCAGATTAATGACAAATGTCTCTCTGTTGAGTACATGTTTTTATGTTGGCAGTAAAATTGATGCTATTATGTCATGTTAAGAACTAAAGGTGTATCAGTAAGGTTAGGCACCGACCTTCAAAAGTAAACCGGTTATGAATCTGTCCTTCAGTTATTGCCAAGTGTGTGTAGAAAGTTCATAAGTTCATCTCACTCAGCTCTCAAGTGCAGTTGGTATTATTATGAAAGGTTATTAGGACTTACTGGGTGAGAAAGTTTGACCTCTATCCAGTATTTGGAATGCAAAGTATGCAATAGGTCAGTCTAGGGACAAGGTTTAATGGTGAGTCTATCAGTTTAGAGAGGAAGGAACATACATCTTTTTAAGTAGTTTTTTTTCCCCCTTGTGAACTCTAGTACATAAGGTAGTCTGGCAAGTACATTCTCACAGGATTACAGCTCTTCATTTGTCAGTGGGGATTATGAACATCAACAGCAAATACAAATAATATGACAGACAATCTGTTTGTTTAGGTTATTGGAGTCCAGTTTTCGGGTAGTAAAATAACCTTAAAGATAAAACACCATTAAAAACCTAGTTTTACTGTTCTAAATATTCAAATGCAAGGAATACAGACCTTTGTATCAAAACAGTTTATCTGTGCTGGAATGTTAGTATGAGATAACAGGAGTACTTACTATCTCAGTAAGCAGCTCAAAGAGAACATTTCTCAGTCTCAGAATCATGGGCAATAAGATTGCTGCAAAGATGTTTGCATGTAACGATTACTAGCGAAGAAAGTAGTGATGTTAGGGAGTACCAAAGTGTGATGTCACTCTGGTTCAGAAATATGTGTGGACAATGGCAGAACCAGGTTCAGCACATCACAGCTGGTTGTTTCTACCAATGGGAGAGCTTCAGTTGCACTAAGTTATGGTTTTGCTATTGTCCACACATATTTCTGAACCAGTTTGACATCACCACTTCTGCTCTCTGTAGTTAGATATGTGGTAAGAATGGTCAAGTAGGTCAAAATTGTTATGAAGTAAAGAGAACATACTTAGGTTGCAAATCAGTAAGATATTTTAGTTTATTTTGGATTGATACTGTTACTCACAAAACAGTAACAGGAAACACTTGTGCAGGTTAAGCCGATTTTCCAAAAGCAAAAAATGAATTTGTCATTATGATAAAAATAATAATAACAATAACCATAAATTTATATAGCGCAGGTACTATCTGTTTATATTCAGCTGCGCTGGTTCGGAGCTCCCGTTTACTCAATTTTACACAAAATAATTTTAATAATGATAGTAAATAACATTTATGTATTATCTGTGTTTACTGTTTGAAAGTATTATGCCTGAATTGTGATGGTGCTTCTAATGGTGGTGTAGATGTGATGGGCAAATGTTATATGGAAATAGCATGATTTCAATCAGTCTTCATTTGGGGATAAAACTGTCATAGAATGGTGTACACTGTTTAAGGTTTTTTCTGTGAAAATTTCATGGTCAGATGTTTATTATTTTTTGCTCATCCGGCCCGAAGGGCCCGATGAGCTTATGCCATGGCGTGGCGTCCGGCGTCCGTCCGTCCGTCCACAGTTTTGAAAATACAAGTTTCTTCTTCGTCATTTCTCAACCGATTTTGATTCTGATTGTTTCATATGATAGGGCTAGGTGGGGGATTTAAAACTTCTACACAGAATCGTGAAATTCATTATATTTTTTAATTTATGCAAATTTATTCGAAATCACAAAAAATGCTTCTTCTCCATCATTTCTCAACCGATTTTGATTTTGATTGCTTTATTTGGTAGGGCTGAGTTATGCACATTAAACTTATACACAGAATTTTGAAATTATACTCCATTGATTAATTATGGTAATTAATGCAAATTTATCCCCAAAATAACAAAAATTGCTTCTTTCCCACATTTCTTGACCGATTTTCATTCTGTTTGTTTGATCTGATAGGGCTAGGTGGGGGCTTCAAGACTTCTGCACAAAATTTTGAAATTAATCAATTATGCAAATTTATGCAAATTTTTCGAAATCACAAAAAATGCTTCTTCTCCGTCATTTCTCAACCAATTTTAATTGTGA
>JZLH01S0575175.1:28617-46894 GCA_001188425.1 Eucidaris tribuloides
CATTTTGTACTCGTGAGACTATTCCCCAGATCATGGTAAAGGTTTCAAGTGGTACCTAGAATGTTTGAATAAAGTCAATTTTGGGGGCCCATTTTGGGCTTCTGGCGGGCCCTAAGCAACGGATAGATTTTCTTGCATGGGCCATTCTGTACTCTGGGGAGTATTCCGCAGCTCGTGGTAAAGGTTTCAAGTGGTACCTAGAATGTTTGAATAAAGTCAATTTTTGGCCCCCTTTAAGGTCCCCAGGGGCCAAACGCAACGGATAGACCCCGGCAGAAATGGATATCTGTATATAGCTCGTTACTCTACACATGCTCCTGTGGTCAGATATTGGTATCTTGATGGTTTGAATAAAACCCTCTGGGCTGCCTGTCTACCCCCCTAATAATCTTCTCATGACGATTACTGTGATCCGGTGCAGCTCATGACTGCTTCCTGGCTGTAACTCAGAAGTTGTTACTTGTACAAGGTGTTCTTAGTTGGCTGTATCAGTGTACAGGATTTACTGTCATTATCAGGTGTTATAACACTCATTTTTTTTTAAACAGAATATCATGATATAATAACGACATGGATAAATATGGATATCATATAGAAAAGTAAATTACAACACATAATTTCTCAACCATCATTGGTGGTTGGTTGGTTGTTGGAATTATTTCCTCACACATCCCTCCCCCCCCCCCCCAATCCCTCGTGGGGGAGTTAGGGGGGAAGGGTGTTGTGCCTTCTCTCCAATTTCAAGAAAAATATTGAAAAAATCTTACCCTTTAGAGTGCATTTCAATAATGAAATATGCATTTGATTCCGAAAAGTAACTAACTAACTGAATCAATCAGTCAATCAATCAATCAATCAATCAATTAATCAATCAAATAATAATCAATCAATCAATCAATCAATCAATCAATCAATCAATAAGCCTAAGCCACCAATCAATCAAACTAATATGGATAATAAATGAATGAATAAGTGATTGAATAAAATAAAAATAAATTGAAATTCAGTTAAAGTCAATTAATTTGTTAACTGATTAATCAAATAACTAAGGATATTTAGACAGTAACATTTTTATATGAATACCGGTAGACTCTACCTGAAGGAAGGGGAGAGGGAATTTGTGAAGCTTGCAAAGGTGATTTTCCCAAGCTTTGTGCCTTGATCCGAGTACAATACCGATTCCGTTTCCTGGTGATGCACTCTGCATCATCAGAACTCATGACATCTGCCCATCAAGGCCCAATTGTCGTAATCCGATGATCTATTAATTGTTCACTTCCCAAGATCAAAGACCCTTTTGTCATTCTGGCGATCCTCCCCTCTACATGCATTCAACATACCGCTTGTCATGTAAATACCATATCAATGATCTCGTTAAAGAGATAATTATAATGAAGCTAGCTTCCGGGTGGTATCGGTATTATTAATTGTCTTTTAATAACACCTGATGTGTCAGTGTATAATATGACAAAAGACTGAAAAACTTTAACCTTTAGAACCTCTCATTCATAGGTTCATAGGATGCTGATATGATACTGTATGTGTAATGCTTGAATAATCTGGAGGAAATTGTTATTAACTTCATACTTTTTGTCTAGTATTCTTTCAAGGTGGTTTGGATGCAATTTATTAAGTAAAGAATGCTATTTTTGTCAATGTGTGTGTAACTGTTGACACTTATAGTCGGAAACAAAATTTTGATTTATTGAAATTGAATTAAATCAATTGTAATTATCTTTTGTAAGATGTTAATATGTGATTATTTCCATCTATTTCTCTCTTCTTCCAATTGTTCATCAGGTAATTTTAGGGTTTTATTTTTTTTTATCATTTTTATTTTGTTTTGATCTTAAATTATTAACCATAAACTTCAAAGTTCATCGTTTGTTTTCATACCTTATTCCTAGGTGTGCAATCCAAGTTCTCAGTATCATTGTCATTCCAACTACCCCCCCCCCACCTCTCGCAAATAAATACTAAAAAGCCAGCCATTTCCTCTTCCTGTCTTATACAGATACAGACTTGATTGAAGGGGGACACAATTGTATATTTTAGGGTAAAAAGTTAAGAATTCTTGTCCCCCTTTTGACCCCAATCACCACATCTCTCTCCTTCTTACAAAGTTCTATGACTTCACTTCCTGTGTCTCATATATCCTGAGACAAAAATCAGGGTCTGTTCAGAGGTTTTGGGGTTTATGTGGTTAGCCATTACTCACTTTGTTTTTCACCAAGAAAAGACAAGAAAAGAAAAGAGGAACGTCAAGGTAATATACTTCGTCGAAGTTCAAAGCTGTTTCCGTAATGTCACAATTTTCGGCGTATCGCTTGTGTCGCTGCGATGACATTTCTGACAAGGTTATTGTAAGGGTGCCAACACTGTTGTAAACTACAATTAATTTGTTCCCTTTTACATGCAACATGAATAAAGGTTCATGTACTTTTTTTTCCTCCCGGATGCCTGAAAATTGTAGTCTTTCTTTTCACCCCAACAGAACAGGCCCGGGGTGTATATTTTGTGTTGATCAAAAGATGCACCCCACCACCCCCCCCCCTAAAATCAAGGGAGTATTTTGGCTCATCCATTACCTGAACTATTCTATCTTGAGGGGAGACCCGGGGGGGGGGGGGGGGGAGGCTGTATCTTATTGAGACCTATATAGACCTACAGTGAAATCTGTCCATAGTGGCCACTCAAGGGAAACAAAACATGTGGCCTTTATAAACAGGTGGATGCTATAGACAGGTTCTTTTATACATAACTTGTCTCCAGGGGAATCATTTCAATGGCCACTATAGACAGGTTGGCTGCTATAGGAAGGAAGTAAGACAGGATCCATGGAAGGAGTTGGGGGCTGGGTTGGATCACCGGGGAAGGGTTGGGGTTGGGTGGATCACCGGGGAAGGGTTGGGATTGTGGTGGATCACCGGGGAAGGGGTTGGGGTTGGGGTGGATCACTGGGGAAGGGGAAGAAGTCTTGTCAAAAATCAAGGGGGATACAGGTTGGATGTAAAATATTACACAAGATATGAAATCGCTGTTAAGGTATAAAAAATCAGATATGATAAAAGGGTTTCCCCTTTCAGGGTTTGAATACTACTGCTATCAGGCTATATCCGTGTAGGGTGGTTATCAGAAGGTAACTTATGCGGATGCTATACATGTCCCAATGAGATAAACCTGAAGGATTAAAGCTCATCTTATTTTTATTTAATGCTGTACTGTAAAGACAGTAGCTTTTCCAGAGTTTTTCTGAAGAAACTATTTCCAAGACAAATGTTACTATAAAATTCTATTCAGTTATGTGACAGATTCTTCTGGTAGATTGTACAGACTATTAGAAATGTATAATTTTTCATTCATTTGCCATGGTTTTTGCTTTATTTGGTTTAGTGTTTTGCTTGCATAGGGATGAGCATTCTACATAAATAGGAACATCTTAATGAACCCCTGGCCTTATCTCAATGCCAAGGGGTTCCTATTGCTTCTTACCCAGGGATGAGGGATTACCTAAGGGTGGGGCTATAGTAATCAGAAAATGTCTTCCGTTACACAAAACATCTGATGTGAAATTATAGCATTTTGTCGGTTAATCATTATTAAGTAAAAGAAAAGACGGCTGAAGCGTTTGCATAGCTGTTAAGCTCTTCAGGCTGTATTTAGCCGGTTTCTGGTTTGAGCTCTGCCTGCCTTTTGGGGGGGCTTTTGCCGCTAAGTTGGGGATCCGTTACAAGTAGCTGCGTAACTTTTCGCCCGCATTAAAATCACTTAATTCTATTTCCCGGCGGTGAGTAACAATATTTGGCGGGAAGCGGCTCACCAGTCACATATCCTCTGTTGATGGCTGTCTCGAGACGTGAGAAATCTCCCCGCGCTTCCTGCCGATTTTAATTATTTCATGTACTTTTCACTCTCACTCGGTCGTGAATCACAGTTCACGGAATAATCCAAGCAAAAATCGTTATCCCGTTGGAGGCAACATTCCTTTTGAACCCAGAGATGTAAAGTGCTTAGTACGGATATTTATTACCACATGTGTTTCTGTTTAACTGTTGTCCAAATAGATTAAGTCAAATATAATAATATTATTTTGTCAGTTGTTCTAAAGGAAATCTTGTTGTATAAGAGCTTTCATGCTTATCAAGCCTGATTTATTTTTATTAAATGATAAATTGACCAATTTTTAATGTCCCTGTTTGGTGCAAAAGCAGCAAATCTGTTTCAGGTTTCTAAAAGGTAAGTGAACCCTTAACTTATGATGACCTAATTTTTTAATGAGTCCATGTTAGGTTTACAGTAAGAGGTGGGAGGGGGTAGGAGTGGGAGAGGCTGTAGTCGCATGAATTTATTTCAGTGCATTGAGAACTGTGGAATCTATGCAAGTTGGTGATGCAATATTGCAGCTATCAATGTTTAGCAACCATATCTGTAGGCAAGTAATCTTTGGAATTCTGTGTGTGTGTGTGTGGGGGGGGGGGAGAGGGGTGTTTGAAAAAAATAAATCAGATACATTATACCTAAAATCCAAGACAAAACACGGGGACATGGATATCAATTTCATCTGACCCACGCAAGAACCGATGTCTACGCTAACTCATTTTTCATTAGGACTATAAAAGACTGGAATCGTCTGCCTTCATCAGTAGTCTCCACAAAGTCATCTGCGGCATTCAAGACACGCCTATTAAATCATTTCACTCCAAACTCAATAAACCCAAATTAACGACTTGCCGACCACTCAACACCACACCTCCAGTCAAAATTCCCCAGCGGAATATTCAGGAGGACGCTCATCCAAGATCCAAGATCCAAGATTCCTCGCCAAAATGGATTTAGGAAAGAAGTTGTATCACAGATTATAGATACCAGGTAATGTACTATGAAGGCTATCAGCAAGCTATTTCTGGCTCCTGGCTACTTCCTGTGTCCACTTATTACCAGAGTGCCCATGATACCAAACTGGCTTCCTGTCTGAGAAACCATGAATAATGGCCGTAATTTCCAGCTGCGTCTGACTCCATTATCAATGACCAGTCCAGGGATGACCATCAGGTAGCCTGACCATCAGATTCTTGTTGTGAATGGTCAGTCAGTGTCTTTGCCTGCCTGGCTTAAAATACATTTATGATGAAGGTAGAGGGGTACTTCATGTGTATTTATATTCATATTTATTAGGTTTCTCTCTTTCTTTCTTTCTGTCTCTGTTTTTTATAATGTTTTTCCTTGACTGTTTTTTTTTCTTCTATGAGGTAATTATAGTTTAGTTGTTTTCTGTCTTGTTAATATACAACATTTGAGAGTATCCGTTTGTTTAGTGTCTTATATGGACATTTATTTGTAAATAAAATCTACACTTTTATTTATATTAATATTGTTAATTATATCCATATTTATCAGTGTTGGAGGTCTCTGAGACTGTCTTTCCTCGAGACCAGTCTCGAGACCAGCATGCTCTTTCTTGGTCTCGGTCTCGTCTCGAACCTCTGGTCTTGGTCTTGTCTTGGTCTCGAACTTCTGGTCTCGGATTTTTTGGCCGAGACGCAGCCCGAGACCAGCAACTAATTTGATTTACATAAAAATCTTTTTGTTGTACATGTACAAACTGGCAATTTTGCGGCATGTATACAGTGTGTCTCAAAAATAATTGTACAAGTCAAAAGCGCCCTCTTTGGTAATGAGAAAAAAAAACATTTTTGTGACGTCATGCTTACATCGCCATCAAGGGCATAGTCTTACCTTTTAAATACCGTTTGTTTTGTTCAGTTTGCTGTTTTAATCCTGAGATATGTTCAGTTACCAACGAAAAGGTAAAATAAAATAATGTGCCACTTTTACTACAGTCAATGATAGCATCAGGCCCTCTTCCCGTAAAAGTGACACAATTGTGACTCCACTGTTTTGTTGTTTACAAGATATCTTGAGATCAAAACAAGCAAATTGAACAAAACAAACAGCATTTTGAAGCTAAGACTTTGCCCGTAAGGTTAATGTAAGCATCAAATTACAAGAATATTTTCTAAGTGCCGAAGAGAGTGCCTTTTGCTTGCACAATTTATTGAGACATGGTACAAGACAGCATGTCTAAAAAAATTGTTCACCTGAAAAGCGCCCACTTTGACAGAAAGTATTACTGTAATACCGGTTTATGTCACATAAATTTGCTTGTTTTAATCTCGAGATATGTTGTAATCAACAAAAGGGTGGAATCACAATTGGGTCACGTTTACAAGGGACTGTAGTAAAAGTGGCACAATTGCGATTTTACCCAAGTTTCTGATTTAAAGGGAGAAGGCGCCAGCAACTAACAGGCATATAAGTTAAGAATAAAAATGACATTGTGAGTATTGTAAGAATTATGGTACATGGTGACAAAAACAGCCTAAATAAGGGGTACTGTGTGATACTCACCCTCATCAAAGCCCTATAAATTAGTTAATTTGTGTTTATTTTACGTCTTTGTAAGTTTTACCCTAAGACAAAACTTGCAGAAACAGCTATAGGGGGAGGAGCTTATCAATTCAAACAGTGCATGCATTACCGCGGTGCGGCTAACACACGTTGCGTGGCATGCATTGGTCACGCCTGGTCAGCTCCCTGCAGTGCACGTGCAATCTGATTGGTTGGCAAGAACTCAAATATTTTCTTAACTTATGCCTGTTAGTTGCTGGTGCCTTCTCCCTTTAAATTAACATATCTCAAGATTAAGACAAGCAAATTGAACAAAACTAACAGTATTTCAAAGCTCTTGACGTTGATGTAAGCATCATGGCACAAGAATATTTTCTAATTGCCAAAGGGAGCAGTTTTCACTTCCACATTTTTTTGAGACACACTGTATAGGGCGTTCAAACATGCAGAGTGCGTTCAAACATAGTTTTTAACACAGATCTTCTACACATAAATAACGACCGACAATGGTGGGTTCTCTGACGCAATATATTCTGGTTGATCCTTTTATAATTGAATATGGAAGTAGACATGGTAGAAAACAAAAGAAGAAGTATGGAATGAATATTAAACCATAAAAATGTAACGGAAGAAAAAGTAACAAAGAAAGACGGAAAGAAAGAAAAAAGGAAAAGAAATTTTAAAACAGATAGAAGGAAAAAAGAAGAAAGATAGAAAGAAGGACGGAAAGAAAAATTAATTGAAGAAGAGACAGGAAGAGAAATAAAAACAAGAAAAGAGAAAAAGAAAGGATAAAATGAAGAAAAAGAGAAAGGAATGAAGACAAGGGAAAGACATAGAATGAAAGAAAAATTAATTAAGAATATAAAAGAGTAAAGGATGAACAAAAAAGAACACAAATAAAAGAAGTAAGAAAGGGAAAAGGCTAGAATGAAAGAAAAACAAAAGAAAAATGAAAGAGTGCAAACAGAAAGGAATAAAAGAAAAGAAAGAGAATGAATGAAAGGTAGACCAAAGTAAGAAAAAGGAAGATAGAACATAAGGAAATAAGAATTAAAGACATTAAGAATGAATGAAAAAAAGGAAGAAAGATTGAAAGAAGGAAGGAAAATGGATTTAATGAAAAAAAGAAGAAGAGAAAAATGAGAAAGATAGAGATAGAAAAAGTAAGCAAGAAGAGAAAAAAGGAAAGGATGAAGTGAAAAAAAGGAGAAAAGAAAGAAAGATTTGGTAAAGAGGCAGAATGAAAGAAAAAAACAATAAAGAATAAAAGAATGAATAATTAAAAGATTAGCAAATAAAAGAAAAAGAAAGAGAAAAGGGTAGAATGGAATTAAAAAAAAAGACTGCATGAACGAAATACAAATAGAAAGGAATGAAACAGAAAAAAGGAAAGAAAAAGAATGAATGAAAAAAGTGAGAAAAAAAGGAAGAAAGATATAGAAATGTAAGAAAATCAAGAATGAGTGAAGAAAAACCATTAATGAATGAAAGAAATAAGATTATTAACAACACTTTATTTTCTTTATCTGATCTGTATTTCAGTAGCTCAGGCAAATGTGCTCATGGGAAAAATATTCTTTTCAATTTAAAATTGTTTCTCAGTCGTTTGTGCAATTTGTAGCTATCATTTTGACTCGTAGTCATATGCCTATTTTCGTTAAACTTTGGGAGACATTTTACATGTTAATGACAAATGAAACAAAGAAAATATAATTTTTAATGTTAGAACTTCATTAACTGTTAATGGTAATTTTATCAAAGCTTTACAAATTCTATTACAGACTAATTGCAATGTGTAACCAGTAGGCAGTTAATGCTGAGTAACAAGTAATGTTATCCTCAAAACATGCACAAATTAGTGTCTATTGAAACGCTGGTCTTGGTCTTGGTCTTGGTCTTGGAAAGTGCTGGTCTCGGTCTCGGACTGCTGGTCTTGGTCTCGGACCTCTTTTTCTTGGTCTTGATCTCGGTCTCGGGGTGTCTGGTCTTGGTCTTGGTCTTGGTCTCGGATGGCCTGGTCTTGACTACAACACTGGTCCCCACCACCAATGAACTTAAAAAAATTCGTTCTAACATGTATGTTCTGTCACGTGTTGGCACAGTCTGTCCAGTATGGGTCGGGTATTTTCCTGAAAATGGCCGGGAACTTGTCCCCCGAGTTTCTGGTGACCTTTTGACCTTCCTCCGTGCTGTCGTAGAGCTTCTGCACAATGGGATCCTCATTCTGAATGACAAATAAATCAATAAATAAATAAACACAACAAAATAACAAGTGAATTACAGTATGATAATAACCAGAGTATCACAAAAAGACAAATGTAACAGAGAGCAAAAAAAAGTTAAAGAAACTTTGATTTATATGGTATTTCTATTGATTTTTACAGTAAATTAGGTTTCTTAGATTATATATGTTTTTTAGTGTTTATATGTTGCTCTCAAATTGTCACAATATGAATTAAATGTTTTTATTTTGTATCCAGGGCCCTGCTGAAATACTAGATTTTGCTAAACAGGCTCCACGATAAAAATTTTGTAAAATATAAGACAAAGAAACATTCTATTTTTTTTTTAAATAAAAAAATTAAATGTGAAGGCACAATTCTGGCAGGACATATTCTGGTTGATTTTGCGTTGTTTGATGATAATTTTTTAATGTCTGAATTATTATAGAAGAAAAAAAAACAGGTACTCACCATTTCTGTGTCTGATATCCTTTCAAAAAGCGGATGATCCTCAAAGTGTTTGGACATCCAGTCGTGCATGTCTTTAACATCAGTGATGGTGTATACTAAACCCTGGAAGTGAGAAAATGTTTAAAGTGATAGGCTAACATTGTGGAGCTTCAATTTAAAAAATTGTCAAACTTTGATATCTGAGCTACATAGTAGTGTTCAAATGGACATATAAACACCCTAGAATACAAAAGTTTGGAAAGTTATGCTGCCAATGGCAAGGTATGAATGAATAAACAATTTCTACTCTGGTGGATGATAAAATAGCCTAGATCTGCACATGGGAGGAAATGGGTCAATTTGAATGCTTGTAGATTTTCACTTTTTTAAAGCACTAAATCATCATTTTGAAATACAATTTTTTCAGGGCTTCATTTTTAGACCTAATATCAAAGACACTTGGAGAGTGGATGATTATGTAGCTCACATTTTTTAAATAGTGGTCATTGTTAGTCTGTGGCTTTAAAATGTGGCAACGATGGTTATGAGCTACATCCACTAACATATTACAACTAGATCAATTCAACTGCTGTGCAGTTGATGGGCATGCATCCTCTCTTCCCTTTCCAATTCTGTAGTTCTATTAGAAATGATTTCTACCTAATACATAACATAGCTTGTGACCTTCGACATGATAAAGTTATCGATTAACTCAAGTACACCAACTTTTCATTACACATGGCAAACGTAAAGCAGGGTTTTACCAATTCGACAAATGTTTCATTACTCTTTCAAAAGAATTATATTGTCATGCAAAAATGAGATACACAGCATCATATCTATCTCAATGATTAAGATTTATTAACACTTGATGATTATGAAATGTCATTATTCACCATAAACCAAAACTATTTTCTGTCTTTAAATTACTAATTTTCTTCATATTCTACGGGACGGTGCAAGGAGAAGTAGGATGGTCAAAGAAAAAACAGAAATGCACTGTCTCTCTTTCACCCTCATAGGAAAATAATTTATGTCAACTGATAGGGAGTTGTCCTAGAATAAAAGATATCAAGATTCTTGAATTTGCGTAAGTAATTTCAACTTCAGATTTTAGGGAGAAGCAATATAAGATCATATATTTCTCATTTTTTTCTTCAACAAAAGTACATCTTTGAACCTGAAGTTGATAGCACAATTATTGCTAAGTGGGTGAAAATACATGTAGGTCACATTTCATTATGCTACTTTTCATGGGGCCAATGCCTTTTAAATGAGCATACTCTTACAATCTCATAGCTTTCCACTGAATAATAATGAGCCCACAACTTCAACAAAAAAGAGATTTGTCTCTTTATTATTGATGATTTTAGATCTGAAGATATGCTTTGGTTGACAAAATTGAGAAATTTATGATCTTTGTACATCGCTTCACAAAAAATCTTGTAAGTGTAAATTACTCAACCAAATTCAGCAAGATTGGTATTCTTCAGGGATGGAGGACTCGAGGCCGGCCTTGGCCTCGAGGCCGACTTTGCCAGTCATCGGCCTTTTAGTCCCGTGACTCGGACTCGTCCTCGGCCTCGTACCATGCGGCCTCGTTGATTTGGGTCGAGGCCGGGTCGAGGCCGCAAGATTTTAGATAATTTGGTGAACCTAAGAATAAACCCTATTTGATTTGTTTGGACATGGATTTTGAAGTATTTTCAACTAATATGCCAAAATGAATTATGGAAATCCTACTATAACTTGAACCTAAGTTTATTCACTTCTGATGACTTTATTTTATCCAGCTCGTAAGTTTCACACAATTCATATGGGTTGATGTTTCTCTATGATGTCGCTGCTCTATACTGCAACAAGACAGGCACAGTGAACACATTTATTAGCTGAATGTTCTGAAGACATTTAGTCATTTACAATTACATCAAATATTGTATACCTCACAGTCAGCAGCTTTTACTTTATTTGCTTTAATTTTTCCCGAATTGATAAATTTCAGTAATAGGTTGATTTGATTGAATGGTTGAAAGATTGTGTTTAATTTATTGTAAGATTTCAAAGTAATTTTAAAGGTTAAAATTTTGCCCCAAATTATTACATTATTTTATAAGTTGGTGACTCGGACTCGGCCTCGGCCTCGGCCTTGAACAATAGTGACTCGGACTCGAACTCGGCTCCGAAAGGTGGTGACTCGGACTCGGTCTTGGCCTCGGAAGGTGGTGACTTGACTACAACACTGGTATTCTTTCCTTCTAGGACAATGACTGATCAGCTGACATACATCACATTTTTTTCCTCAGGGTGAAGAAAGTATATAGTCTGACCTCAGTTATACAGCCATCAGTTTACCGGATCTCCCTATTATCTGGACATTGGACTTTACCAGTCACTGTCAGTCATTGATACACCTTTATCAGAAGTGTACACAGACACCTGCTGGGTATCAGGGGAACAAAAAATAAAGTGTCACTTGTGCATGGTCTGTGGTTTGTAATACCACATGTAGTTAATGATGTGTTTTACCCACCCCCCCCCCCCCAATATTGCTACAAAGTGTTGTGTTGGTACATGATCTCTCTTATCAGGCCATATTACTTATCTGGATGGCTGCTGGTCCCAACATGGCCACACAACTGAGATTGGACTGTATGTTTCCATTTTTATTGGACCACGCTGAATAGTATACTTACACCCTCTGCCAGGACGTATGCATATTCTGCTATCAAAGTTGGACTGACAATTCTCCATTTGTGTTTAGTTTTCTTGAAGTGTGGATCTGGAAACAGGAAGAACATCTTTTTTAGCTGAAAGACAGAAATCAGATGAATTTTATTAAGAACTTTTTTTTATGTTTCAAGCCAAAATTTTGTACTTGATGGTTCTATTACTAATCCCATGGAAATGACTCTCACCCTGGCAACTCACCCGGATGACAGCTAGTCTCGAGGATAACTCCCCGAGTACAACTCCCCCACAAGGACTTGTAGTTCCCTCCGAGGACAATTCCCACTGAGGACAACTCCTAATTTGGACAACTCACCCGAGGACAACTTGCCAGGAGGAAATTAACTATGTTTCCAGTTTTAAAAATCTGACTTGTCCTTGGGGTATTGTCCTACGGGGCAGTTGTCTAGATACACGTAGAAAGACTCAAATGAGAGTGTTACTCTTTGTTTGTTTAATCTTGTGTCCTGTGCTATAAATGTAAACGTGACATATTCAGTCCTTGGATTGTTGTCATGCATATCAAATTTTATAGTCAAGTACATAATATCTTATCATTTATTTTTATATAAGAATAAAAACCGGAGTGAATATGAATTGTGTAGTTTGTTTCTTTGGAAAGTTTTACTGTTTTGAAATAAAAAGGAAAATCCATATACAAAAGATGTGATCTCGCCTTAGGATGCATAATATTTCCATAACAATATCAAAAATCGTTGTTAACCCGTTGACTACGAGATTCTGTAAATCCCCATAGACTTTGTACAGGAGTGATCCGGTTCCCGTAAGCAACGGGTTAATAATAATAACAGAGTTATATTTACAACATGCCTAAAGACATTTTGCAAAAACTCAATTTCACAAAAGCCACCAAGGATAGCCCAAAAGCCTTCTATGGCGTAATTCCAATGGGGTCCTTTTATAACATTAGTTGTCCGGCACAGGGGCCCTAGCATACATGTTCCCAACAGAAGGGCCTTAACACTAAATTGTCTCAAACTTGAAAACCACTGGCTCTTTTCACATGAAATCAAAGTAGTGTCATATTTTAGATCCTTCTGTCAGTCTGATAAATGCAAATATCAAATAAGGCAATATTTCTCAAATTAGAGACAATTAAGTGTTAAGGGCCTTCTGCCAGGAACATATGCTGGGGTCCTTTTGGTGTACAACTGACGATAAGTACTGTACATGTACTATGCAAAAGAGTAGGTGTGACTATGCAGGTACAAAGTTATGGTACTGCAGGAATGTGATTGTCTTCCCCTGAAATCATAAAAATGTCAACAATTTTAGGGTGCCACAAGAATGTGTACTTCTTATTCCTAATCTAGTGGGGATCAGAAAGTAAATAAACTTTATTTCTTTTATTGTGAAAAAGCTGATGCGTTTTCTCATGCTCAATGCACTTTGCATTACTCCATGGCATATTTTCCAGCATTTACTGGGCATAGGTGTCTCCTTACATTGTCTTTTAGGCTAGCACAAGACCTTTATTACCAAGATTAAATGTACTAAACAATCAATAAACCCATTACCTGAGAATTTTATGGTAGTATTTCAAATGATGGAATTTGGTAATAAAATTTTGGATTCATTTTGAACTGATTGAGGAAGAAATGTAATTGTAAAAAATAAGCTTAATGGTGTTTGAATTATAATCCTAAAGATTTGCTAGGTACTTCCCAGCAGCTATAAATGTAAAGAATTATTCATTGATGGCCAATTGCTTGAATAAGGAGTTCCACAGAAATCGCACACAGTCAATCAAGTAAATAGTGGGAGCTACAATGTCAATTGCATGTGTGTCGTAACACATAGGTTAGAAGGAAATTACAGACTTACTGTGAAATGCAGAAATGGATTTTCAGGAAGTTGTTAAAGTTTTGCATGCACACTTTATAGTCACAAGTGAAATCATGATTTCCAACAAATTATAATACTATTATAGTAATACAGCTTTTAGATGTGATACATTTTGTCCAAAACCAAAAAGGGGCAATATTCATTGTGGCCCGTGGGTATGAACATATTGTGTTTTAGTGAAGTAGACTTGCACATGAAAACATGTTTAGGTTTGGACTATCAGTTAGCCCATAATGCAGTTTTTCAAGTGTCAACTAAATAATTTATTTATTTACTTGGTTGTATTTCTTTTATTTCTTTATTACTTTTATAGTAATTTATCATTCTATTTATCTACTTATCTTACTGATTTATTTATTGCTGTATTACAGTTTAATTGATCTATTTCTTTATTTCCTGGCACTTATCAATAGATTCAAATTCTATGTAAGTTAGATTGGTGACAAACAACTGTGATTATGTTGTTTCATTACAGCTTTACAACACATTATATTTCCATTAATAACTCTACTTTTCATTTTAGTGAATATGCACAAGTTTGCATATTTGGGAAAAAACACCAGAAAGCAAATTCAGTAAAAGCTTGGTTATATGTGCTGTAATTGAAGACAATCATCAACAATTCTGTCCATTGCAGTGTAAATCCTTATCACATGAAGTTTGGGGACAAAGTAGGAAGACTTCTTTAGCTCTCACCTGTCCTTTCTCGAAGAAATTTGGCAAATGTTTCATGGCATTGCAGCGTAGACAGGCGATGTTTTGGTACGAGTTGGGATGGTTTTGCCTGAGGGCCTCGATGCGCTCCTGTACGTAGTCTGAAACCTTAATGCGGATCTCCATCCCCAACATGAGCGTGTCTTGGTAGAGTGGTGATAACGACACTACAACAGGCAAGAGAAACCAACATGCCATTATGTCAGGGCTCAATATTACAATTACGGCAAAAGTTACACTTTCTGCAATTCAAATATTACTGTATTGTGTATATGCCATTACTTTTGCATACAAATATCTTCACAATTTTTCTTTAAGATGGGTAGTCCGTTAGAGAATTTTCAATACTTTAATTCCACAAGTTGATTGTGTTTCCTTCGCTTTGTACGGATATATATTGCCAGTGAAAAGTTCAGCATTTTAAAAGATGCTAAATATGCTAATATTAAAGGTAAATGACATGATTGGGGGTAGTCCTCAACTTGGGCTGAAACTACTCTAGAATCAAGTAAACTATGCAAGGATTCTCCTGTGAAAATCCTGTAGTCAAACGTTGACTCATTCTAAAATAAACAATGTCAATATCACTCGTAGCACGAAAACCTGCTGTGTGGCTCTCTATGGGGCTCATTTTTATCGTCCCCGGATAAAATTAAGATACTCCTATGTTTATGCTTGATTCTCCTTAAGTAAACAAATTAGAGACAAATCCTCCCAGGTGGGAGATCCACTCCTGCTAGTGTATAGTTGGTATACATTTCAACTCATTTGGTTCTTGAGGCATTTTCAAGTGTTCCCAATCATGTCACTAACCTTTAACTCACAGCTATAGTCTATACAATGAATATTGCACAGAAATTGCCTCAGTGGTACACTTGGACAACAAGAACTAAGCATTCATTGAAACATAACTATAAAGACATGTTATAAAGTAAAAGACATTTCCTGCAATACCATAAACAAAACAGCAGGTAAATCAATACAAGAAGATATGTTTAAACATGAATGGTGGGAATATTTAGAATTGGATTGATCATCAAAAATTACTATATAAGTTAATGAAACATTAGATATTATATAACTGCTGTGTCACTCAACTAAGTAAAGTAGTAGCGTCTGATAGTAGGTTTGCAAGGTGGGTGAAATAAAACAAAACACCAGAGGGCAGCAGACTTGGTTGATGCAAAGTTAGATAAACAAGAAAAAAATCAGGGTGAGAACTGCACACAGGAAGAGAAATCTTTTAATAAGAATTGGTCAGAGGAAATTGACAGAATTAACTAAAAAGATGTGACTGACTACATGTTAAGATGCATGTTATTAAGCTGAAAAATAAAGAATTTTAAATGAATGACAGAGTGATTGACATTACATTGCTCTGAATATTGTTTGTTGACCTCTGTTGATGCATGTTTATCTGTATGTCACCAAAATACTAAATGAATCAATTAAAGTAGATCATTACATATTTTTACACATTTATCCTAGAAATTTATCTTGTGTATAACATACATGTACTATAAAGTCTTATATGCAGAATACCCCTGGGATGATCTTTATTCATATTCTGTCTGTGACATCATCATCCTACAACAATGGACTGTTCATTACCATTATGCTCCCTACATGTATGACCCACTGCATAATTAATGTGGAAAATGTCATAAATTTTCAAATATGGTTCATATCAGTAAAAAGCCTGTATTTTTAGCCTTTTAAAAGTATATCAACTTTATGCATATACATGTACCATATTTTGATGCAAATTTATGATAATATATGTAGCGAAAAGTTTTGAGATCTCATCAATCATGGTTTCAAGAAAAGCAGGTTTGAAAATAATCACTAAAAATCAGCTATGCATATACTGTGGTCTGACTACAAACCTTCTACTTCTGGCAAAACTATGACAGTGAAATTTAAATTGGGTATTGCTGACTGCTATCTTTACATTAAATCAAAACTGCAGAGTATTTCCTTTCACAATGATGGGGAAAATGAAATATTAATTCTGAAAAATATAAAGAATTTGTTTTTCTTCTAAACATTGCAAACATGTAAATGTCCATGTTTATTGTGTATTTCCAAGAACAAAAAAAGGTTGACCGTATCAGCACTATTGCCTGCTCGTTGACCGAAGATATATAGCCACTATGGAAATTCCTGAACATTACATGTACATGTATATCACCACAATTTGCGAGTTATCCCTCCCGTTACCATTAAGTGTTCGGACAAAGGAGTCAAATCCTTACCAAGTAGCCCACCGTATCCACAACCCACATCTAGGAATTCAACCTTTGGCTTCCGTTCTGATTGGTCGTTTTGTGCAGAAAGCTGTGGGTACAGTTGACTCCAGTCCATTTCTGATGGCTTAACGGGACTGAAAAAAAAAAGATGAAAGAAAAAATATGACAATGTGACCATTTTGTCTGATGTGAAACAAAATTGAAAATGGCTGGTAGAAGATTATCTTGATCATCAAAATTTGTATCTACATGTATGTACTGGGCTCTAAAAAGAATAAATGATGCACCACGCCATACCCCGGGGTACCGTTGTACCCCGGGGTACCACGTTGTGCAGCGCCCTCTTGCGTTCAAAAATGTATTTTCTTCAGTAATGATCGCTGAAATCAGTGGTTATGATGCAGAGGCTGTGAAAGTGCACAACAAAAAGGCATAAACTTACGAAAAATGGGGTAAAAATGAAGCTAAATTTGTTTTTTTCACATTTATTACATAACTTTTACATAATTTTGTAAGCCAGGGTACAGTGCTAAAAAATAAATAAATAATTCAACAAAATGGCGGATTTCTAGTTGGTACCCCAGGGTACTGCAAAATCTGAAAGGGCATGCAAACAAGGTGTCAAATTCAAGCTAACTAGTTAACAGTTACTTCTCATACCAGTCTAAAAGATACTACCAAGAACTGCATATTCTTCATATAATTGACCTTTCAACTTCAATTTTGTCTACCTTTTTTAGGAACATTGTAACGTTATACTTCCGTGTGCCGACAGCGCACTAGTTTGTCAAGAAGACAATCAGTAATTACAGGTTAACGACAATAATGAAAAGTTAGAACTATCAACTAGAGTCTAGCTAGACTCTCTAGACATGCCAGATAGACTCTAACGTTATAGATCTAATGTTAGTTCCAGATCTAAGATTGTCTTAGGACCACACTATATCAGACTGATACATACTCGCCAAATTTTGCTTCTTTTTTTGGTTTAGCGCTCGGGCGTCAGAAAATGGTTGTCTGGCGTGGCCGTGGGCGTGTGAGCATGAGAAAGAGCCCTGAGGCGTGACTCTCACGCCAGAGGCGTGAGAGTCACGCCTCCGCCTACCAAGTCTCACGCCAGAGGCATGAGACTTGGTAGGTCTGGTTCAGGCATGAATATTTGATGCAGAATAGTTTTGTGACTTGAAATAAAAATCTTTAGGTGCTGGTGCCAGATTTTTGGAACCTTTTTCCATGCCTTTACACATGATTGAATATTTACCAAGAGGAGAATACGGGGCTTAACTGCAGAATACTCCGCACATTCACCCTACAATTAGTTGGTCAACCAACGGCCAACGGAGTCAGACATTCCAAGACGTAGGGCCTAATGGAGACAGTCGAACCCCGTTGGACCTAGTTGGCGCGTCAATCTAATTTGCATATTTCACGTCGTTGGTCAGTTGGTTGGGCACCATTTCATCGGCAATTATACACCCATCAATTGTAAGACGCACCCCTCGACCCCCGGGAATGGTGCGTCATGGGTGGGTCATTTACCAACAAATAATGACGCAGGGTACCGTCATGGAAGCATTTGGTCTGTCACAGCATGGTAAATGGGGTGCGTCAGTTTGTATACGTTTAAATAGGCCTAGG
>JZLH01S0575176.1:0-12304 GCA_001188425.1 Eucidaris tribuloides
TATCACTAAGGCACTCGAGCCAATTTTGCCTCCAATGGGATTTCTCGTCCTCTCAGGCACCCATTTGTACTCTTAGCTGGGTGGAGAGGGGTATCAGAGATGAAGTGTCCTAATCTAGGACATAGATGCTGTGACGGGATTAGAACCAGGGATCTCTAGGTCAACATACCTTTGTCTTGTCCACTAAGCCACAATGCCTCCACTTGGAGGGTCTGTGAAGGATGTGTGTTACATCAAAATCTAATCATCTTCAGCACATTAATTCTTTAATAGGTAATTATTCTTTCATACCTTACTTATCTCTGAAGTTTGACAAATATAGCAAATATGGAGCTTTTCCGTTTTGAAAACGACATGGCTTCGTACTCCATAGCCAGGTGGCTTCCAAGAGTATATAGGTATGTTCACCCTTGCATTTATTCAGTTCAATAACAGATGTAAACTTGGATTATCTTTTGTTGTGCTCCAGAAGCCCCCCAGCTAAGGAGCATGTCACGTTCTCTGAACTAAACAAATCTATATGAAGAACACTGTACCTTATATTAAAATGTAACTTACACAGACTCCTCCATACTTTGTTGCGATTCCACCATGCTCTGGTGAGATTCTGACATGCTTTGGTGAGATTCCGCTGTGCTATGGTGAGATTCTGTCATGCTGTGGTGCGACTCGGAGTCGCTGACGACTGGAGTGATGACGGTGTTGGGAGACTGAGGAAGCGAGTTGCCGAGATCCGACGATTTGTCTTCGTCTTTGACTTCTTGGATTGCTCGGATGCGGTTCGGCGGGACTTGGGTGCCACTGCAAAGATTATACAATGGTTGAATAGAGAGAGTTGTGTCAAGTTCAAACAGGAAACAAATAAACATACAAAACAGACTTGACTAGCTACTGGCACTGACATCAGTGAAAAGTAACACTTCTTACATATATTATAGCCCAAGTATACACAATTGGTCGTTCACTGATTTTCATTTTTTTTTTAACTGCAATTTTTTCAGGGGTTCCTTTTTAACCCTAATCAGCCCGGGCTTTTTTGAAATTGCATAGCCCGGGGGGGGGGCGGGGGGGGGGCTAATTTGGCCCCCCGTCAGATCTCGGCCGCGGATCGCGCGATCGCCGCGAAAATTTGCATGTGCATAGAGCCTAGAGAACCGGACGTAATTCTCCAAGACTGTATAGTTAGATTTTTGAAAAATAATTATCTTCTATTTTAATATAATTAATTATGCATATTTGTATAAAATCATATTTTTGCCTACATGTATAACTCCCTTTAAACAGCTCACAGAATGCTAATTTTTAGTGATAATATTCTTTTGACATTCTAACAATTATCTGTCAAAAAAATGCTGAATCAGAATTATTCTTATGTATTTTATTGTTTCATGAATTTCTTATGTATTTCTTTGTTTTTTCGACCTTTTGTTTTATTGTTTTAATCGATGAAATTTCTCGGGGACACTTTTGGATCATAAACAGCATAAAATTAGTTTTTCAATCAGTAAAAGTAAAAATAATCATACATTATGAATTTGGGCTGAAAACACAATTTGCATTGAAATAACACATAATTTCATGTTTTTGAGCGATTTTGGTGTGGGGTGACATGCAAGTACGAAAAGTTGCGTAACTTCGGAACCGCGTACCCGGACGTCGCGAATTTGGTCTCAAAAGATGCGCCAACACTTGAAAGTAAAAAAGTCAGCAGGCGACGCGGTCAAAAAGTTCGCCACAGCGGAATGGTCACGCGAACCTTTATCGAGGGGGGGGGCTATTTAAGCCCCCCCCCCCCCCCCCCCCCCCCCCCCCCCCCCCCCCCCCCCCGGGCCAGACAGGGTTAAACCTTATGAGGACACTAGAGGCATTGAGGATCATTTTCAAAACTGGAATTATTATTAAATGATGCCTTAGAAAAATTGATAAATGAGAACGCGAAACAGGGAAGCGGTCTCACCTGTTCTGGAAATAGAGGGGTATACCTCGGGTCCACCTCCTCCGACGCCAAATCCTGCAGGTACATACCGCCCTCTTTGGCTGGCTGGTTCTTGCCGCTCCACAACTTGCTCCAGATGGACGACTTGGCCTCGGATTTACCCGGTGACGTGGATGATTCTCCCATGGAACCCTGGGAATCAGCACCCCTCTTGAGGTCATTGGGTTGCTGGGTAGCAGAAAGATAATGATAGGGTGTTAATGAACATAACTTCCTATCTATTCCCTGCTGTATATTGTAAACCCGTTACAACAAACACGAACTTGGAAGTTTTCAAACACAAATTCAATTTATTATTTCAATATTAAGGGGAGTACGACTTTAAGAGTTGAATGCATGACATAGAGATTTCCACTGTAAATATATTCAACAATTTCATTTGTTTGAGGATAATCTTTTCACCTGACAGAATACAAGGTAACTACAACAATCTATGCATCTTTACCATTCACATGCAAGTGTGACAGATATGTTCGAACTTAGACATTGTGATTTGCTTTAATCTTGAAAATAATTTATCCCACAGAATTGTCTGCTCTTTTCAGCAAAAGAGTGGAAGTTAGAAAACGCTACTCCACCCTCCCACTCAGGGCCCAAAGGGCCCAAACTCACCCCTCCCCCCCCCCAAAAAAAAACCAATTAAAAAAGAAGACAAGCAACTGCACCCAAGCATTTAAAGTAAGAAATGAACAATGATGTTGGAAAATGCCACTACACATACATACACTAAAACACAGTAAAACTAACACAAATATCAGAGAAGAGTGCATACATTGAAGGACTCAATCCAGGCAAAGTTTGTAATGCTAGTGTCCTTTTGGCAGACATGAGTAACAGAGTTACATACCATGTAAATTCTACAATATTTTGACCATCAAACAAAGCTTCACTACTGAAAGCAGAACATAAATGCATCCAAAGTTGAACCACATACATATGATAAATGAGGTACGGGGGCTCTTTGACTTGCCAATAAATTCTTCTCAAAACAAATGTTCAGACTACATGTACTATCCATACCAAAATAATGAGTTTTAATAAATGCATAAATGAAAAAATGTCATAAATTGAATAAATTCATACATACATGTAAATAAGTAAAATAAATAAATACATTAAAGCGCAAGTTAACTTTTATTTAAAAGCTTTATGCCCAAAGGTCATATCACACCAATAACAGATTCTGAATGTCTTCAGTTTTTTTTAAATTAATTACTGAAAAATCTCGGGAGGGGGGGGGGACCCCTGAAATTTTTGACTATATTCTACATTATAGCATTCAAAGGGTTAATAAGGTATTAAGGTTATCTGAATTATACCTCATTGAAAAGGTCAGACTGATCTTTCTAATGAGGTATAATTCAGATAATCTTAACACCTTATTAAAAACACTATATAACACTGTGGAAGACCCGTTTAAAATATTGTCAAACTTTGCTATCTGACATATCTGACAGTGTTTTAATGGACAAATAAACACCCTAGAACACAAAAGTTTGGACAGTTTTGCTGTCACTAGTACAATATGTGCAGATACAAATTGGCACATTAATTTTATATCGGGCGATAGGAAATTCTGCAACACAGCAGTCTATGGAGAAAAGCTAAAATAGTCTCTCAATGATTTTCACTTTTTGAAAGGACTTAACCCTAATCAGGCTGGCTTTTTTGGCTATTGCTATAATCTGGGGGGGGGCGGATTCCCCCCCCCCCCTGAGATCTCGGCCTGTCGACCCCGTCTGCGATCGCGCGAAACATCGGGCACGACTGTTCCATCCAGTATGTACAAAACGTATAGTTAATTACGCGAATTAATTTCATATTAATTAATAATGACTATTTATGCTTAAAAAAACATAATTTTAAGCTGCTAAATCATTATTAAAGCTCCAAAAATGCAAAATTGTTTGCGTCTTAGACTTCTTATTAAGTGATTCTTTAGCCAATGTATTTGAAAAAATCCGGAATCGAAATGAATTTTCTATGTATTTCATTGTTTTGTGAATTCTAGTATTTCTTTTGGTTTTTTCGACCTTTTGTTTTCGATTGTTTTTCGATTAGAAATTTTCGGGGACACTTTTGCCGGATCATAAACAGCACAAAATTACCTCATTTCAACAGTTAAAAGTAAAAAATAATCATACATTAGTTGATTTTGGCTGAAACACAATTTGTATTGAAATTGTACACAAAATCACGTTTTGAGCGATTTTTGGTGGCGGCGGTGACATGCAAGTACAAAATGTTTACGTTAGAATTCGGGAACCGCGTACACCGGGACGTCGCAGATTGGTCTTAAAGAATGCGCGAGAATTGAGAGAAAGAAATCATGTAAGCCGTGGCAATTGCTCTCGCGTGCCAGAACTATATTGCGCGAAACGTCTACGGGGGGGGGCGATTCCGCCCCCCCCCCAGCCTTTTCTAGGGTGTTAATGATTGTTACACTGCAATTTTTTCAGGCTTCATTTTTAGGGACTGTATTCAAAGACACTAGCTAGCATGGGAATCATGTAGCTCAGATTTTTTAAACTGGAACATTGTTATACCAGTGCCTTAACCCTTTGGATGCTATATTAAATATAGTCGAAAATCTTTGGCGGTTCCCAACCCCCCCCCCCCCCCCCCCCACCCCCCCCCCCCCCCCCCCCCCCCCCCCCCCCCGGAGGAGTTGTTCAATTAATGAATTAAAAAATATTGATTGGATACATAAAGCTTTCAAAAAAAAAAAAAAATCATCAAACTAAAACAATCTTTGCTTAATAAATTAATTAAATAAATAAATAAATATATTAATAAATAGATAAATAATAAATGAATACTAAATAATAATAATAAATAATTAAATAAATAAATAAATAAATAAATAAATAAATAAATAAATAAATAAATAAAGGGAATGGGCTTTATACAGATACATGTACATGCATCTGTACATTATGCTGTGTAATAATCATCATTCCATGATCTACAGGGATTACTTTGTCTAAAAAAATTCTGCTATCACAAATAAGGCCAATAAGGGAACAAGAAAATGAAGAAATATTGAACTTTTATGTTTACCTTTTTTAGGAGAAGGGGGTGGGGGCAGGCAATTACACACCACACTCATACAGACATGTATATTTCATGCCATGTCTCAACCCTAGGCCTAATGGGAAAATGAAAGAAAATCAGGCATCAACACCGACACATATGAAATACAATATCATGCAGACATCACAAATGCTTCACAGAGCACAGGCAAAATTATAGAGAAAAATGCATCACGATGCACTGAACACGTAGAAGAAGAAACTCAGCTCCCAATACCTTGGATGTATCTTCAGACGAAACGTGAATACTAATGGCAGGATGAGACACTCTTCGCTGATCAAGTGAAATAATGTGGACAATGCGTGTGCATATCATATGAGATGGTAGATCACATTACGAGGAAGACAAACTGATTGGAAGGGAATCCCTCATAATCTTTGCAGGATTATGAGGATAATGTTACCATTTCATTTGGGGATCAGGGAAACTGAAAAACTGAAATAGAAATCTTAGTTCTTCATTTCAAACAAGTATATCATATTCCAGTTAATGGCTACATGCACATTCCTGCAACATTTGTAAGTTTTGTATTTCTCACCCTTTTTTCTTGCTTTATCATTTTACAGCCTTCTATGTTTGATCTTGGACATCTAAACATTCCATTTTATTCCATCATCAATCCAATTTTTACCAAGTTTGGTGAAAATCTGGTCTGCCTTTCTCAAAATATCACACTAACAACATTTAAGGTGCATATGAATGACCAATGACCCC
Source organism: Eucidaris tribuloides (assembly GCA_001188425.1). NCBI lineage: Eukaryota > Metazoa > Echinodermata > Echinoidea > Cidaroida > Cidaridae > Eucidaris > Eucidaris tribuloides. The sequence continues at coordinate 5,804 of JZLH01S0575176.1, forward strand.
AATATTTAATCAGTTCACCTTTCCATGGTATTTATCAAAATTATCAAATTTGATTAAATTCTCCATTGTTTTTATCAGAGGTGGCAAAAGCAGACCAAAAACAAAAACATGACAATAAATTTGCCTTTGTGGTTAGTTTTTTAGTCAAAGCATTTCTTTTCCAAATTCAGAGTTTCATCAGTAGTTTTGTGAAAATGTAAAGCATGGCCATTATCATGACTTCAAGAGAATCATAAACTTAGTTGTCAATAAGATTTAACCAGCAATTATGGTCACATTTGTGAAATTAAACCGTCTGCTGGTCTGAATACAATGTTGTACTTTCTTCTTTATCTGTCAATGGGGACTGAATAACTAGTACATGTAAGAATACAAATGGGACCAAAACAAAATGGTAGACAATAGACAAACAGAGAGAAAAATGGGAAGAACATGGATAATGCCATGATGATGTCTTTCTTTGGGTGTTCACTCAGTGATTGAATGAAAGCTATGCAGCTATTTTGAATGTCATTCATCAAAGATGATGTAGTTTTGGGATGACAAGCATTCCCCAAACAACCCAAGATATCTTGGTCACAACTGTTGACAGTAACAGGCTTTCATAAATAAGAAGGAACATGGATTCTGAATCTCTGAAAAAAAGTAGAAAAAAAAAGGACATAACAGGAAAAAAGTAGGGAAACAGTAGAACAAATTTGGGTTTTAGGAAAAGTTTTTATTGATACCGGAATTGTTTGTAAATCAAAATTTGTACTGTGGATCTTCATGACCAGAATCTGTTTATTTCCTTAACTCAAAAGTAAGGGATAAGTTAGTTGCTTCCTTATGACAAGCAGCCTCCCATTTTTTTATTTTTTTATTCATTTTTGTGTGTGGATTTTTGACAATAGCAGGAAAATATACAGAAAAGTAGGAATTTAATCAAATAAGAAGGGAAAGTACCTTGTGTTCATGGTATAGGCAAAAGGTAAAAAAGTTGGACTACTGGACAAACAAAATTCCCTGATTTTTCCCAGATACCAAGGATTTTTTTTTTCAAAATCCCTAACTGGAAAAGGCCAAAAAGGGGTAAGTAATTTTCCAGGTTTTCCCTGATTTCCAGGTTGACTGGGAACCTGCATATACCTGAAAGTAGATAAAAATAAAAACATTTAAACCACCTTACCTCAGGTAATTCTCCCCAGTTCCACTCTATCTTCTCAGCCCCTGCTGCTTTGGCGGCCTTGCGTAGGTTGGCCTGTCTTTGGTGCTCAGCTTCTGTGTCGCTCTTTGGGGTGGACGGACGGGTACTGTCAGGACTGTAGAAAGAATCCAGACAAATCAAATCTTGACAGGGTTGGAGGATTTACATCAAGTCATTCACATTGATACAAATTGATTAAAATCACAATTTAACCTATCCTTGCACATTGACCACAGTTTGTAGGATTTATGACATTTATCATAACTCATGATATGGGAGTAGAAAAATAAAGGAGGATAGCTCAAATGTAAAAGAAAAAAATTCCCCTTCAATTAGCCTATATTTATCACAGTTTAATGTACGAGTCGATCGCAGGATTTTTTTTTCTTATGAACAATGATCAAGACATGACATATGGAGAGCTGCTTGCATATGAAGTCGCAAAATTAAAACTTTCACACATCAACTCTGTTATTTTTTGGTGGATTTTCGGCAAACATTTATCAATATGTTTCTCTCATTTTCTCCTTTAATTAAAACAATCTTGACTTCTTGGTAAATTTTACCTTTAAAATTACACTAATGCTCAGTATAATGAAATTGAAATATGTTCACGACAGGATGAGTACGAACCTAACTAATGGGGTGTAGTCCCCATCAGAGAATATATGGAAAGCTCTTTGCGTTGGTTGTCTGCCATGCCACTCCACTCCTCCTGGGTTACCTCCTCCGTCCCCGGTAAGCCAGACCGGTCGAAGTCGCTGACTCCATCTTCATCGACCTCCGCCTGGTTCTCGACATCGTCCTCGACATCATCGATGGGGAAGATACCTTCCATCTCCTCATCGGAGTACTGCGACGATGACGTGCTGGATTCCGACACCGACGACACCACCCGCCTCACGCTCACGTTTTGTGGCGGCAACCTCTCGCCTTTGTTCCCTTTCCCACTTTTCCTCCTCTTTCGCTTCGCTCGTATCCTACTCCTTGAGTTGCTTCCTTTTGTTTCTGTTTCCATGGAAACGGCGGCAAGATGAGAGGTCGACCCTGTCCTACTGGTTGGATCCCCCTTTCGAAGTGGACTCCTCATCCTGACTTGAACATGCCTCAACATCCTGCTGTAGAGACTTTAGAGTATTTTTTGTTCTTTGTCAGTTTCTTGTCTTTCGATTTACCTTTCATGTCCAGCTTGATATCTGCAAGTTTCTCTTCCACTTTGGTGCATAATCGATACTGACATCTTTCTGCGACTCGCTACGCATGTTCCTCGCACTCATTCGCTGGTCGCTGGTTTCGGAATCGCGGCTGCTTTCGGTCTCGGACCGAGCATGGCGGGACTGTTTTGCTGTGTAGTTGCTTCATCCCTTCTTCGAAGAGGTTGCTGACGGAGGGAATAGGGGAGGTGGCCAGATACTCTGGAACCATATCCTGCAAAACATGAAATAAAATCAAAGAATAATTAAAGAGTTTCGTTGCAAACCGGGCTAAATCCATTATTCCACCAAAATTGAGTTATTAACATCAACAAATTTGCCAAATTCTGATCTAGTGATACAATAATATTTTAAGCCAATTACCCTAGGAAGTACAAAAGATATTGGGTTTTACTGGGATTTTTTCCATTGGTGATTGTACTAACTTGGTCAAAGAAATGCATTTTTCTCCAAAGTTACAAAAGTGGACTTACATGTTGCAATCAAACTCTTACATGTATATAACAAAATATGAAAAACACAAATTATCAACATGTGCAAACAAGTACATCTTCTATTGTTTTATTCTGTCCTCATCTTATAGGATATGAAGGGATGGTAATTCCATTATAATGACTAGTAACATAAGAGGTTTTCACGAAAAGGTTTCGCAGACTTTTCAACAACCAAATATGGCAACGAAGAAGAAAATTTTGCTGCACTATTTTGTAATATCTGCATTATATCTTGAACACAAAATTATCCATTAAAGTAATTATAATTATTTCAAACAGATTTATATAGAATGCATCAGGTTATGTCTTGAAGAAATTTGTCCCTTGTGTCTAGATAAGTTGGGACGACTTACCTCTTCTTCCTGCAATTCTTCCACAAAGAACGCTTCTCCATTTTCCCCCAGTTTCATGTAGAGATCAACAGGTTCTCCATTAATCTGAATGTCCACCTGAAATGATTCAATCAAAGGAAAAGGCATAACACTGGTTGTTGTCTATCAACAAGACTTGGAATAACTGGGCAATATCTTCTACTATATCTAACATTAAATATCATGACTACTCTCAGTTGTTTTCAAATATAAATTCCGGGTTGAGAACCTGCCATTTTAATAACAACTGAGCTGCAACTCCTTCCCCAATATAAGTACGTGCAATAAATGTTCTTTTCTAATAACACTTCATGATTTTACAGAGAGGAGCAAAACACTGGATCATGGGCAGAAATCTGCATCGCAGGGTCCAATGAAAAAGTCCCTTCCCATCCCACTCTCCAATCCCTTTATCAGAGAGTGAAAAAGCTTCTAACAAAAAGACTCTAGCTGTCTGATGTGTTGTAGTCTGTAGCAAATGTGTTGAAGTTTGGACTTGTGTCTCAATTGGTCCTTCAGATATTTTCACCTCTCAATCATGCCACTGCAATTTAAGCTGTTGAAGACGAGAGACAAGATATCTCATCACGAGTTCCTTGGGAAATGAGCATTGAAGCAAAATCAAACCATCTTCAACAAGTTAAGATAATAATCTTTGCACCATTTCACTCCTAAAGCTACAAACTTACCACTTTTTCTCGGCTCCTAAGCACACCCAGCTTGCCGAAGCGGACGTGAAACGGCGAACACACGAACGAGCCATCGTGCTGCTTGACGACGACCACATCGATGGCTCCCGTTAACGTGGCAGGGTTGATCTCACTGTAAATGGTCTTGACACTGGAAAAGAAACGACCCACGTAGTTCATCGTGACGGGTTAGTGGTGCGCTTCACGGAGACATGACAAATGACCTGAAAGTGGCAGACAAGAGAATGGAGGATTGCAATATTATTAGTGTGTCAAGATTTTTAAACAATGTGTCCTTTCTACATCCATACTTCAACAATATTTTCTTTTGTGTTGTGCAATGGACATGCACCTGTACCACATCTTGTGCAACTGCAAGGACCATTTACATGTATGTGCACAGAATTTATATATGTATGTACTACATGTATCATGCATGCACATCTGACTGATCAGTACATGCGGAGTGAACTCCTTATCAAACGTTTGGCCCTATTTATTCCTCTAATTTTTCTACTTTTACTTAAAATAATTTGCGATCAGACTGAAATAGTCCTCTTTGATCAAACAGATACAGTAAATAAATACACTGATTTGGCTTATTACTTTACAATACACAATTCTTTTCAACATTGATATCTCCACAGTAGGCTATATATCATGGATGCAACCATGCAAACGGTAAGTACATCACAACAAAACAACATGTATACACTATTACACTACTATGTACACTGTACATGCAATGCAAATTTACTGTACTGTACGTCAAGTAAGAGCTTGTGACTTAACTGACAGGCACTATATTGTGAAGAAAATGTATAAAGGGAATACATATGAGTGGCAGTGTACATACTATCAATATAAAATGAGACGTCATTTAGAATTGTACACAAATCCTACTTGGAAACGACACACTTCAATATGCCGGCACATCAATGCATAACCTTCACCCTACTTTAGTACACACCTCCCATGCAGAATTTTCTTGGCAAGCTGCCAGCTTGATCAGAAACAAGACACGGAAGGTATCTATCTCGACAGCGCTTCCCTGAACGTCTGGATTTATGCCAGTGAGTTTGAAAGGATATCAACATTGAACCACTGGACCATAATGCAAATGTACATACGTCTTCCCATCACATGGAGTACATTAATTAAAAGTATCAGTCCACACATTCCTGTCCACGGTTCACTTCACTTCAGAGAAGACGACAGTCCATTTTTTTTCTATCTATTTTTTATGATAATCTTCTCTCCAAGGAATGGGAAAAATGTACATGTATGTATTAAAGGAGACCTCAGAATTTTTCCCCATAGTTAAAAGCAATGTTCTACATCGTGGACTTTTGCTTTGAAAAAGTAAAAACCTCGAACAAACATTTCGAATAGCAGTAGCAGCGAAGAATTATACAAATGTGTTAAATTATTGAAAATTATACTGTCATTACTGTCAACTTGTCAAGATATACATGTATGGATAAATATCACCTGGATCAATATACATGTATGTTAAGTGGATGCTGTATGCTAATGTAAGGTACTACTACAGTCTATAAGGAAAACTGTGAAAACTAGTCACCAACTATTTTAAAACAAATTATTGATGGTGTTGAGGTGCATATTTTTTTTCGAAGGCCCAATTTATAAAGCACACAAAGTCTATGGTGCCGTCCATGTAGCTGAGATACATGTATATATATTTTTTGGTAAACAAAAAACAATGTCCAACAATGCCTTTCATCTACATGTACAATACATACAGTATGTTTATGTACCAACATTAAACTTCATCAAGTTTAACCCTTGTCCAATCTGACAATCGATACAATTACTGACAACTGCAATATGTCATTGTCAGTGTAAGCAGAATAACATGATTACGGACCTGTACTGTACATGTACATGCACATTGCACACACACATACATGTACAGTGTATTGTACGTGATCTCTACAGGAATTGTATTTAAATGATTTCATCAAAACAGACTACTGTTCTTACCCAAAACTCCCTGACATAAAAATGTAGATGTTCTGTGCAAGAACCACATGTTCTACATGTACATTTGGCTTTCTAGATTGAGCAAGGATGTGTTTTCAAGGTACTTGGCAAAACAACTAGTCTACTAGTTTTGATCGTTGGCATAATTTTATCAGTCTTTCAAAACGTAAAGTACTATCATTTTAACCAAGGCAAAAGAATATACTTTTATGTTTAAAAATGAAACTATTTTTAAGCATGTTACGTATACTTCAGTCAGTGAAATAATTGACAAAGGTCGTGTGTATAGGCCTACTATGATAAGCGACATACATGCACACAACAACAAACTTCATGGCATTTCCCTGAAGAGTACTAAAAAGCAGTGAAGAGAAAAATGTCTCTCATATGACTGTCACTACCTACATGTACCAGCACAACATGCCAAACTCACATCAGTTCATGTTAATCATAATGATTGGCCTCATACATGTATATCATGTGAATTTAACTTGTCAATTATGAAGGTTGGATGAAAATGAAATACTGTATGAATTACATGTA
>JZLH01S0575176.1:12329-22757 GCA_001188425.1 Eucidaris tribuloides
CATTTTATTTACACTTGCCTCTCAAAACACAATAGAATACAATCAAATGCGTTAACCCAATAAACAAAACAAAATACACCCAATGTAATGAATACTAATGTACCGGCTCATACAAGACCTCTGATCTCATTTTGCTAGTTAGCTGTAACTCAGAAATTGAACTACATCCAAGTAAACCACGCACACCTCTGTATACTTGTTTTTTATACAGTGAAATTCTGGGAAGTACTGGTACTTCAGTACCCCTACTTGAAATACACACCTCAGAGAGGTCAAAAAGTTTATTTAACATGTAGCACCATTTTGCAAAGCACTCCCGCACCATAACCGGTAAACACATAATGTTACATGTCAATCTATACAGTATTAAATCAATTTTATCCAACCTTCATAGACTTGACAAGTTACAATTCACATGATTACATGCACCATCGTTATCACGGCATCATTATTGTATGCATAACATGAACTGATCGCTGAGTTTGGTATGTTTGCTCCGGTAGGTAGTGACCCCAGTCATAATGCGACTGAGAGACATTTTTTTTCACCTTCACTGCTTTTTAGTACTCTTCAGGAAAATGCCATTTGACAGTTTGTTGTTGTGCTCTATGTCGCTATCACTAGTCAGGCCTACTACCACGAGCACGACCTTAGTATTATTCACTGGACTGAGTATATTGGCTTAAAATAGTTTCATTTTTGTTGCCTGGACCGTGTTCAGGAGAGACTATTGAAATCACTTTCTGTATGCATGTACCAGTAGACATGCATGTAGTATGTAGTATGTAGTATGTCCGCTCATTTGGTTAAACGTTTTCTTAAAGACGTCAACTTGAAGTTGCTTCAATTCAACAAATTCCGGGTAACAATGATCAAGTGCGTGGGGACTAAGGAATTGGGGGTCAAACCGGTCATCGCAGGCTGGTCCATCTATGGTCATCTTCCATCGGGAATGTCCTAGGACCACCAAACTTGGCCAGGAAGAACACTCTGCCCAGAACGCAAAGTACATCTTCCGAGGTAAAGTACTACTGTAGTTCTATCTGAACAATTTCTACTCACACCTTGTATTCTCATTGTTCAGGCTTGCCCCCCCCCCCACTTTTGGCTGAAAACTGCCCAATTAAAGGTGCGCGTCATGCCTTCATTTCTGACCCGTTTAAAACAGGCGAGAGACTTTGTCCCCCTCTGGCTCGAGCAATCAAACTTGTTAAAATTATCCCTTTTGCCTTTGTTCAACTAATCACTTAGTTCACTATCACCGTCTTTCTGAAAGACTGATTAAAAAAAACAATTATTGCCAACTGAGTGCAAGACTATGTCTAGTCATAGCAGCGCATTACCAAATTGTATTTAGACTAGCTTCTCGTTTGCAAGTACCTTGAAATAACACTATCCTTTGCTCAATCTAGAAGCCAAATGCTAATGTATGCACCATTTGTCTTGCACAGAACCATCTACATTTTTATGTCAGGGATGTTTTTGGTTGAGAAACAGTTAGTCCGTTTTTGCATGAATATCATTTTAAATACATTTCTTGTAGAGTATACGTTCACACACATACACTGTAAACTGTATGCCATCGTGTTGTGTGCTGTGCTAGTACCTACTAGTAAGGTTCCGTTATCATGCTGATATCTGCTACACTGACTCAATCTTCACATATTCGAGTTGTCTCCTAGTAATTGATATCGTGGATTGTCAGGCAATTTGCTACATAGCTCCCTCCCCCGCCCCTTGAAACTTGAGAAGTTAATGTTGGGTACATAAATCATACTGTTAGATTATGGGTACATGTAGAACGAAAGCTATTGTTTTGTCAACATCTGTTTTTCTTCCTACCAAAAAAATATTATACTCTCAGTACCATGGACGGCACCATAGACCTTTGTGTGCTTTTAGAAATTGGTCGCCTTGGAAAAAACTAAATATGCACTCTCAACATCCACTTCAATATATTCTGTTTACTAAATAGTTGTGACTAGCTTTTCCCATCTCAGTTTCCCTTATAGACTGTAGCTACCTTATTACTCCTCTGATACAATCAACTCCACTTTAACCACTACAGTTGTACTTAGTATATTTGTCCAGTGATATTATCATCTTTAAATAAACAGAAAGTGTATTTACTCACTCACTGACAATCAGGGTTACAAAGAGTCATTTAAATTGCTGATTTTCACTTGATTGACATCTTCTTTTTTCACAGATCTAGTTGATTTCAATAAATAAAATAGCCTTTCATAAGAAATTGGTCATATGACATGACAAAAATTGTAGAAACTCAAGAAAAATTAAAGTCTTGTTTTTAAAACTTTTTCCCCCATTTTTTGTTAAAAACATTGAAAAATCACAGATTTACATGTAAGTGATTTCAATTGTATTAAATTTAATAATCCCTCTGTGGGGGCAATGTTTGGGCTCATGTTTATAATCTACTGCATTTGTGCAAAATACTGTACCCAAAACCATACTGTACACACAAGTACTTTGTCATGATCGTAACTGCATAAATTGCTTTTGGTGGTGAAACTCCACAGAATATACACTGTATCATCAGAGATCATTTTCCCAAATGGTATCTTTAATACGAATATACAAGCAAGGCAAAACACACTCAATGCTTTGATGATCCAAACTGACTCTAACATATTTAAAATGACCTACACTTGTGCTGTGGTGCTAACAACTTAATTTTGTTTTTTTTTCCTGCCTGTTTTGTTTTCTTGTTTTTTATTTGTTCAGAACTATTTGCACACCATACTAAATGTACAACTACACTACCAGTACATACATGTAAAGAAAAATGACAAATTTACAACATACTAAACTTACCTAAACTCTGCGTATTGAAGTTGACAACTAATTACAGAGGCATAAACCTGCTGTATTACAATGAAGAGTCACCAGATCAGTTAGATGCAGATTTGATCACAATTAATTCCAATGTTCTATGTTAAAACACCTACTTGACAGCTCATCAAAATTACATAAATCCACCGATCACTATGTGAACATCAGTCCAAATTTGCGCAATAGAAAATTTATCACGTCACAAGACCAATCGACAGGATATTACGTTTTATATCCAACAGCGTAAGTTGTATTGTGCACAGTCCAGTCGGCCCATAAACCATAACTCATTGATGCTCATGCCATCACTGTGTACACACACTACACACCACGCACTATTGAACAGTGGGACCACTAGGATCAGCTGATTTTCATATGGTTCCTAGTCTGACTCATAGTCTCTAGATTTCAATTTTTCAAATTTCAATTTTTTGACAGGATTATCCCACAACTCTGTGACAAAAATCACAAAATTTGCCAAATATGAATATCTGATGACTATCTGATAGACGAAATTAAATGAGGAATTTTTTGTTGTTGTGAAAACAAGCAGTATTGTGCTCTTTTCAGATAGACTGTTCCACTTCATACAATTTGCAGGCTTGAATGCAGACTACATAAGTGTAGCACTCGTCACACACAGTGAAATCATGTGATGATCAGGGTGAAGGCATTAGGCCTGTGGGGGTGTTCAACTACCACAATTAGGAAATACACATTTACATGTAAATACCCATTTATTCCAAGGAAGGGATTGGAAAAGCTTAGTTATTTTATGTTTGTAGATATCTCCCTTTGAATAGTAGGCCTACACGATTATGTAATGCAGTGTATCACGTGTTGGTCTTATGAACAATAATTTTGTCAAGACAAAAACCTGTTTTTGACAACTTTTTTGGTTTGTTTGTAGTACATGTAATGGCTGTACAGTATTTGTTTACAACATGCTGCATCTTCACTCAGAACTGAATAACGGGGGCTGGCTTGGTATTTATGAATATGAGATTCACATTAATGCCAGTTTGTTAGCACAAAGCACATGTACAGGTCTGACATTTAGACTAGTCCCAGTTATCTCATCTACCTCTGGCCTTCACACATGACTTGCCTGCAATGTATGGTCACTTTTGAAATGATGCAGGATGTAAACAACGCGGTTGGCACTATGCCACGAATCCCACCATTTCAATTATTCAAATGACGCAGCTATGTACATAATGCACCTGACCCATTTTGTATTATCGATCAGTTGGATCAGATATGTTCGGGTACATGTGTTTCATGTGCACGTGTGAGGTAGCGCTCATACTATCTCCAACTGTCAACATGTACTAGTGTATACTAGTAGAGTAAATAGTGTATTTATTTTTGTGACTGAATTATTGTGGCTGAATTGAAACTTTTCATGCCAAATCATAAATGATTTTAGCTAAGCTGATAACAAGCTTATTTGGGGGTATAGTATGCAAATCAACAACAAAATCTTTACTTGAAAAGTCACATGATGATGACCAGCATGTGACGGTGACCTCATGCTTTCACTGTGAATGCTTATGTAACTATTGAAAGTCACATGACCTGCATGTGGAATGCAATTGACCATTCAGTCTTGGTCCAGTTCATTCAGATAGAAATGGTTGTACATATAGTCTAAATTTCTAGACTTCTAAGTTTTATTTATTCAAAGCAGTCAAAAAACTTACAAACTAAAGTTTAGACTAGATTTGATCCTGGAAGTATGGAGTAAATACCTGTAAATGTAGCAGCAAAGAAAGAGTAGTAGAGTACAGTGTACTTGTAGATGAAACATACATGTACATGTAGCTCACTTCACTTTGTTCCGATTTGGGGGTCAGAATAACAGTCTACAAACATAGACTATCAGGAGAAATGTAGACCTACATGTATACAATCATATTATTGATCAGTTGTTGTATAGAATCAAAGAGTTACTCCTTGCGATAATATACGCATGTGTGCATATGGGGGGGGGGGGTTACATGTACTTGTAGTATTCCTATTGTCAACATTATCTCAAATGGAATTCCATTGTAATCAATAACTCTTCTCTTGCCAATACCGGTATAGTCTCAGTGCACCCAAATACTCCTAGTGCATGATTACAGCTAACAAAAATATTCATGCATACGTGTTATAATGTGCATCTGTGATGTACATAAGCATGAACAGTACTTCATGTACATCATGTATACAAAGAACAGAAAATGGGGTGAAAGATCATGTTGGTGACTGACAGTGACAACTCGGAACAATGTTGACAAGTAACATTTGCCTACTACAATTATCTTACAATTTTTGCACAATGTCAGCTCAGTCTGGTATGAGTTTACAACTTTGATTTGATGCCCTTAAGTTGGAACCTACGTATATGATGAGCACATGATGAGTTTGAGTTTATTTGCCAACAACAACATAAGAAATAATATAAATTAGGGCCTGCATTTACAATGACAACAAATGCAAGTTGAAGAAGCTGGCAATTGGAAACCAGAAATCATTATAGTACACCTGTGCTAATCAAGTCTGGTCCCAAAATGTTCCTTCTCTACCAGATAATACAGGCACAAGAAAATACATACTGTAGGTAATGAAGGTTCACACTACTCCGAAGTACGTGTACATTGTATACCTGTACATCACAACATGTAGTAGAAAAGCCAGAAATAACCCTGAACTCACTGCCTCAACCTTATTTACCCAAGTAAGGTCATCCAGTCACAACTCTCTGCTGCATTACTCTGTATAAGAAATGTACAATACATTATCCACAAAACTCCAAATAATAACTATGTAAACTTACCTAATTTATGGGCAAAAAATAGGGTCTTCAGTATACTTTCCTGAGTAAAATGATCACAGCACACACCAACAGCACATCAGCTCATAACATGATGATACAGCAAACACACATCCCCAAAACTCCCTACCTTTGTATACATACAAAGCTGCACTTCTAAACGCGGGAAGTTGTTATGTAACAAGGGATGGTACGATTGGCACATTCACTTGGACCAAAGTAGAGACGTCATTTACATACCAGGCTCTTTGTTATTGCAGTGAAGTGGATCACAGTATGTACAAAATCAATATAGTAGTACCTTATGTAACCCTGAAAAAAATATAACATTTCCAGTACCACTACCACCCAATAGATGAGTCTACAGAATTTTTTCACAATCAGCATAGGATAAAAAAAATTCACACCCATTGACATTGTAAAATAAAATGAGATCCTATAAATGTAAATTTCCCTAAAAGTCCTGAGGCTATGTTGTATCAGCATCAGTAATTCACATTTTTAATCACATTATAGTACATACCCTGTACGCATGCATCTAGGAATTTTTATTGTTATTTTAGTGGGTAGCACGACTACATATGATTATGTTGTTTTTTTCTGTTCAATTCATAATATTCATTTTGAGGTAAGTTTGCAAGTATTGAAAGCTCAGATTTCGTCTTATCAGAAACTTGTCACAATCACATGATTCCCTTCAACATGAATACAGTAAAACCAAGGAGTTACTAAGCTTAGTAACTCCTTGGTAAAACTAGTAGAAGGCTACAAGACTGGTGCTTGCAGTGTGTAATAGCGTGTAATGCTACATGATCTTGCCATTTTGCTACTACATGTACACATACTCCATGGCCTCACATTGCAATGAGATGTGTATAATGAAATAAATAAATAAATAATTAAATAAATAAATCAATAAATAAACAAATAAATAAATAAATGATTTAAATGAATAAATAAATAATAATAAAATGAAATGACAAATAAATAAATCAATGAATAAATGGATATACTTGGAAAATATGTACATGTAAACACATTGTGCCATATCCACCTAAAAACAATGCAATCATCATTTTAACAAGTGTTTTAGAGGAATAAATACATGAATTACTTAACTAATCAATTATTTATTCAATCAGTCAATCAAATAATCAATCAATCAATTTCATTAATTCAATTAAATGTCCAAGAATGCTAGCCTGGGCTCAACAAAAGCAGCGACTAAAGTGCTGAGGATCAGACTAACCATCCTTATATGCCTGAGTGATTCTGAAGGGATACAGGCCAGCCAATAGCGAGTAGCATTCAGGAAGGTGTGTCCACTGTTATGTAAAATAGCACAGAGTGGGCCCACTGCAACCAGCCAATCAGCAGTCAGCAAACACAGCCAAGCCCACTACTCTCCCTTCTTTACTGTCACGTATTTGCTGACCCATGACCTGTCAGGCTATGCATGGCTAATCAAGTGGGACACTGTGTTTACTGGTCAATAATCACTCCCAGCCCAGCAAACCAAGGAGGTACTAGGTAAGCAAACCTTCAGGTTCAGCTGCTGCTACTGTATATGTTACAAAAATTATCTATATGGAATCCTCGTGGGATACAATCATTGAGTTAATTGTTCATGTCCAAGTGATTAATGAATCACATGTATACTGGAAATCAGTTACAAATCATGTTTACTTTAAAATAATAAGGAAGTAAATTACGCCATAACCTACATTCATGTACTTACATGCACATTCGTACTACATTACATGTTACAATGGCAATTTGTATACATGTATAGTAGCCTATAATTTCATACTTCACGAAAAGACAGCAAACTCATTACTCATTGACTAGAATGAGAACTACTGTACATACAAGACAATGGAATCTTGTTTACTTTGTAGGAAAATATGTGACACGGTTGTTTTGCATAAACGTTGATAGATTGTAAATGAGTAAATCAAGATGAATGAATTAATTGTAAATGATTGTGGTCAAAATATTTCCTATTTTACTAAATATCGTGGAACAGTCAGTTTACACAAATAATGACCAGAACAGAACATTCGCCTTTTCTGTATTTTAATAGAAAAATATATATTTCAAGTGGATGACTTGGCGATATGCAGCAAAAAGACGTAGATTACAATAACGTGACTTAGTAATCAGCGTAATTTAGCAGAAGGAATATTACGTACTAAAATGCATAACCAAGAGACTAAGCAACAAGAATCCAATTGAAATGTAGCGTCTACATGACAAATACATGAAAATATGCGTTACGTGAAAAACGAGCAAGAGATAAAAAATGTGATAGTTGAATGTCCAAGCGAGTCCAAGAGTCTTTACTGAGAGCGCAATGAATCGTGCGCGCGGGTAAATCCGGCTATCGCGTCGCTGAAGACTTGCTGCAGGACGTGAGACGAGGCGTGTGCGTAAATGGTGAGGAAAGGGCTCTCGAGCGATGTTGTGTCGTGGTGAACTAGGCTCGTGGTCGAAGCGCTAGAGTGGCGGAACTGTCCTGAATTCGGAGACTTGTTATGATGCGACGCTCCGCTGTGTGGAGCTAAAGAGCGCAGTGCGGAGGTAACGTTGTTGGTGACATGCTGGCTATCGACGGTTGCTTACCCAGGAAGTGGATCGCGCCGGATATGAGATATGTATGTCGATAGGTAAACAATGTTTCGAGGCAGTGAATCGCCGAACAGGTGAGCGTTTGGAGAACAGCGGGCAGCCAGTGAATCGTGCCGGACTGTTGCGGAGAGGAATCGGCTATCTGTGCTGCAGAAGATAAAGATAGGGCTTCGATAGTAACAACGCCGGAATCTTCGTGAGAGAAGAAGGACAAGCGTGCCGGGTTGAACATCTCAGCTAGCTATATCAGTGCAAGAAGGACAGCGAATAAGGTGACTCCCAAGCAAGATCGTGGTATGCGAGTGACGAGAATGATGAAAACATCGTGGATATAAAATTCGCGGGGAAATGGAAATTTTCCACAGAGAGGTCACGGACAATTAACAATGATGATTGGTTAGTGCGAAGATAAATCATGCGTTAAAAATTACCGTGATTAGCTTAAGAATAAATCACGTATTGCTAAATTTGAATACCAAGACAGTGCAGAAATTATTGCAACATCACAGAACCGGTTGAAACCGGTTAGAGCTGGTACAGTTCTAAGCAAACTATTGAGGGCGAGGTGACGCAAGTCACTACAGTAACTCCACTCACAGACTCGAGGCTGTTAATCTGAAAAGCTGAAGAGGCGCATAAAAAATTTTTGAAAAATGCCTAATTATGAAATTGCTTATTAGAAGGAAGGTTAAATATACTGCCGTCCCGTAGTTCGGGGTCACGCAATGTAGAAAATCTGTGACACGGTTGGTTTGCATAAACGTTTGATAGATTGTAAATGCAGTAAATAAATGAATGAAGAGATTGTAAATGATTTGTGTGTCAATATTTTCTTATTTTACTAAATACGTGGACAGTCATTTACGACAATACTGACGCAGAACAAACATTTCCCTTTTCTGTATTAATATGAAAATATAAATATTTGTGCAAGTGGGCAATTGACTTGGCGATATTGCACAAGTAAAGACGTAAGATTCAATAACGGAGCTTAGTAATCATGCGTAATTTAGCAGAGGAATATTACCGGTACTAAAAAGCATAACCAAGAGACTAAGCACAAGAATTAAATTGAAATGTAGCGTAGCATGACAGCATACATGACATATCTTACGGACAAAACGAAGCAAGAAGATAAAATGTGAGTTGAAATGTCCAACGAGTCGACAACAAGAGTCGTTAACTGAGACGGCAATAAACGTGGCGCGAGTAAAGTCCGCTATCGCGGTCGCTGAAGACTTGCTGCAGGACGTGACGATGGCGGTGTGCGAATGGTGAGAAAAGGGCTCCGACGAGTTTGTGTCCGTGTGAACTAGGCTCGGTGGTGCGAAGCGCTAGATGGCGGACCTGCTGAACTGCGGAGACTTGTCGATGCTGACGCTCCGCTGTGTGGAGGCTAAAGAGCCGTGCGGAGGTAAAGTTGTTTGGTGACATGCTGGCTATCGACGTTGCGTTACCAGGACAGTGGGTCGCTCCGATATGAGATATGATGTCGAATAGGTAACAAATGTTTCGAGCAGTGAATCGCCGAACAGGTGAGCGTTGGGAAGCAGCGCAGCCGTGAATCGTGCCGGGACGCTGTTGCGGAGAGAATCGCTATCTGTGCTGCAGAAGATAAGATAGCGGCTTCGAAGTAAAACGCCGATCTTCGTGACAGAGAAGACAACTGCCCGGTTTGAAACATCTCCAGGCAGCTAATGCATGCAGAAGACAGCGATGAAGTTGACTCAAGCACAGATCGTGTATGCGAGTGACCGAGAATCGATGAAAACATCGTGGATATAAAATTCGCGGGGGAAATGGAAATTTTTCCCACAGCAGAGGTCCACGGCGCAATTAACAATGATGATTGGTTGCGAAGATAATATTCGCGTTAAAAATTACCAGTGATTGGCTTAACGAATAATCAGACGTGATTGCTAAAATTTATACAAGACATGCAGAATTATTTGCAAGCATCACGAACCGGTTGAAACCGGTTCAGGAGCGTACAGTTCAACAATCTATTGAGCGAGTGACCAAGGTCACTACAGCTTTCAACTTCACGAAAACACAGCAAACTCCATAGGTTAGCTGACTTAGCCCAGTATAATGCTGAAAATGACAAGCTAATCGCTGACTCGCTGTAT
>JZLH01S0575331.1:0-11924 GCA_001188425.1 Eucidaris tribuloides
ACACACAATACATTTTTCCATGACCTTCTTTTGGCGTAACTTGTAAAGTAATACTATTTTCAACATAATGAATGAATGTAGACCACAAATTGTCAAGTACATTTTCGATCAAAGTAATTCTATTCTTCCCGCTGGCTTAAAATAACGCGAGATATGCAAACTGCGCCGTATAAGTTTCACACCACGCCTGGAAGACTGAGTCACATTCACACGCTTCACAGTCTACACATGAAAAACATCCTCAATTCTAGGCTCATGAAAATGGGTTCATTGATCGAGTTACACGTATACGACACTTTAATTTGGCGCCAACCGCTCATAAATGCGCTCCATAACCGTCAAAACAATTCAAGGGCTGTAAACGCAAATACATCAATGACCGCAAAATTGCAAAACACATTAGTCAATATCTAATAGTCTTGTATACCATATACTGTCCGGAAATGTTAACTGTTTGTGAGCAAAAAAACCCCAAAACAAAATAAAACTAGCAGCTCGGGACCCATGTTTTCGTAAAAAAACCATGTCTAGAGTATGCGAGTTATCTTTCTTAGATGTGAATTCAGCTGAGATCATAACAATTTCGTGGACGAGTGTTTACTAAAACAACAAAGATGTATTGTGATAATAAAAATGAGTAAGGAACTGATAAGTGTCAGTCTGTGTATTTTGCTCTCTTTCTTCTTAGTTATAATGATATGCTCAGAAAAAAATCAGTGAAAGACATAAAAACTGTTTGTTGACGTATTACAGAGTGAAACAATAAAAGGTACGTTCCCTGATGAGTAACTTTGCTTTGAGTACTCTGCAGTCGCAAAATGTTTTTTTTTGTTCAACCCAAACAGAAGGGGGGGGGCAAAAAAATTACACAACAATGGTCCTATGAGAGGCCGTGATTACAGTCATAAATACTATTACAGATCAAGCTTTAAAAATAAATAATTTTAAGTGTTACTGTTAAAATAATGATCGGTGTGTTCTATCAGGATATAACAACGAAAAAGTCGTGAGCTATTGGGCTGTTTGCAAACTTTGAAAGGTACACACTCTCACGCTCTGTATACCTTATTCAGTTTACGGTATCACACTATATATCCTTACGATAGTAAATACAATCATATAAAAGAGTAAACACCCTTTTTCCGCGTAAAGCGTATAATTCAGATGGTGATACGGTCTATTCCGTTGCGGAACGCGCCGTAAGCAACGATAACTCTTGTTTCGTCTTGTACCTCTGCCACAGTACACCGGGAGTGTGAAGTTTCTCGCACGGATAAAGTAGAAACGCGATTGTCTGACAAAGTGATCCTAGTTCACAACCACTCAGAGAGTCACGCAATACGCCCAACCAGACGATCAAATCTACCTGGTATAAGACGCCGAATAATGTGGAGTACTGGAGTTCTGAAACCCAAGACAGTACTAAAACGACAGCCGACTTGCAGACGTGAAAAGAAGAATATTCGTGATTTCATTTCACTGAAGATTTGAACATTATTTTACCTGAATTATGCCTGCCTCCAGACTGTGTGAGGGAATTAACACTTTCAGTCCCATATTCAGGGCATTACATACAGTTTTGACGGTGTGTGAAAGGTTTAACTTAGACGCTATATTTAAAGGTGTTACTGAGCATTCACTTGAATGAAAATGAAAATGTAAACTCACATTTTAACTTTCGATCAACGGAAATTTAACCATCATCGCACTTCTTTTTTTATCAAACGTTAAAGTGTACAGGATGACGATTTTTTAACCTTATTTTACAAACTGTGATTGCTATCGTAAATAGCAAACTCAAGGCAAATGATGGTGAGATAGTTTTTTTTAATTATAACTTGTCTTCAAAGTTACATTTGAGCTATCTTAATTCTACTGCTTGTATGCCTAAAAAGGAGATCTGCGACGTCAAAATCGAAGAAATAAGTCACGCTATTTCTGATGAGATAAAGCAGAACATATTGAGTGAAAGCTATAGGTACATTCCCCTCAACATATCCTATGGCACATCAGAGGAATTGAAACTCGTGCGTTGGTAGATGAAATATTTTTTTTTCGAAACAAACTGCCTTCCATCATTAAAGGTATTGGCTAACATTTACCACAGTTAAAAATCTGAGCTACATGATTCCCCATGCTACCAGTGTCTTTGATGAGGTCTAAAAATGAAGCCTTGAAAAAAATTGTATTTCAAAATGATTATTTAGTGCTTTAAAAAAGTGAAAATCGTAAGTTGACCAGATTCACTTGCCTATTTCCTCCCATGGACTTACTGTGTGTACACCTAGGTTAATAAAACTCGCCCCGAGTTTTAATTGTTTATTCATGCATAACTTGCCATTGGCAGTGTAACTTTCCAAACTTTTGTATTCTAGGGTGTTTATTTGTCCATTTGAACACTACTATGTAGTTCAGATATCAAAGTTTGAAAATTTTCTTTTCAAATTGAAGCTCCACAATGTTAGCCTATCACTTAAAACGCCGGGTGTCTCTTTTGCACAACTAAAATTTCACACTGTGCAAATACATGTTCGCTGGAAAATAGAAGAGAATGATACATGCATTTAAGAACCTTTACCAAAGTGAAGGAGCTAGAAACGTAATTTTAGTGGAATGTTAGTAAACGTTAGACTTCGATTTGATTGTTTTTTTTTGTCTCTAGTGACAAAAATTCTACTGATCTATTGGTCTATTTTAGACAGTGCATGGAGGTCTCTTTTTATTGGACAATTCCACTGCATAGGAGCTATGGAGTGCAATCGGCTTGTAAACGTCGATAATCTCGCATTCCTATCAGTGCCTGACACATGCCAGCAGCCAAGAAGAGGCTAGCCATCTGGTATTACATAAGCACTGTAATAGGCCTGAGATTTGGAACAGTGTGCCTAGAAAATAACCTACTACAACAATTGTTTTTCAGTATTGTCTGATCTTTAGATTTCACAGGCAAGTCCATTTTAAATAGCCTAAGTTTAATAATGTTTTGCTGTGTCATGGGAGGGTTGCAAATGAGATTCCCTACCCTCTAATCTCTGATTTTTAGAAACCGGTCCTAATTTAACCTTCCTTTTGTAAACTAAGACGGAGCTTGGATTTACATGATATCAAACTGAAAGATTAATGTACATATTTTGCTGTTGACAGCATAAATGACTAAAGTTTTGTGTTGCATTGTGTGTTTTTTTTTTGTCCATTCGAACAATAGTATGTGGGTTAGAAAGCTACCTCCGCTTCCACGATATTAAAGTGAAATGAAACCCAGACACATTCCTGCATTCAGAGATTACAGAACAATACAAGAAGGAAATTAGTGAAAGTTTGAATAAATTTGGTTGGACGGTTCAAGAGTTATGTTTGTTCAAAGTTTATTTGATCCTTGTTATGGAGGATTGTTAAATTGGCAACTCCACCAGCTTTTTAGATGAAAGTGTGAAGAACTCTCCATGGTTTTGTACACAAATTTTCACTAATTCTCACTTTTTATCAAATATCTGATTTGCTCTTGCTTGTTGTGCAAGTGCGTCCTAGCAAAAATGATTCTACATGTTTTTCTGAAAGAATTTAGATACTTCCTCAACTGACACTTCAGAAAACAGCAAATTATTGAAAATTTGTGTACAAATCCTATGGGAAGTTCTCCACACTTCCATCTGAAAAGTGGTTAGAGTTGCTAATTTAAGGATCCTCCATAACAAGGATTAAATAAACTTTGAACAATCATAACTCTTAAACCGTTCAACCAAATTCGCTCGAACTTACATTATTTTCCATCTTGTATTGTTCTGTACTCTTTGGATTCAGTAAGATGTCTGGGTTTTATTTCCCTTTAACCAATGCCTTTAAAGTGTATACGTTTGTTAGTGTATACCTAATACGTCCTTGTTACCAATGTAGCCCGTGCAATTTGTTACTAGGACAGAGTTTTCATATCTTACATTATGTTAGCTGACAATCAACGATAATCTAATCATCCCGGCCCTTCATTGGCGGCTTATTAGATTTATAACGCACACTACATAAACTACTGGGCATAGCCTGGGAAACATTCATGTTTCTTGTGCGTATACTTATGAGATTAATTTTCGAAGTATTGGCCTGGTGGTTTAGACTGCCTTGGAATTAAGGGTCCGTTTACACCGAAACAGGAATTGGTGAATTCTTGTTCTTATATGAACTTGTTTATTTGAATATCTCATACATGTACATAGTGACGAAAAATATGCTATAAACAAGATGCTTATCGTAATATGATGTAGAGCATTCTTTAGTTTATAAACCATAATTTTGACATGACATGAAAGAAAACGTTTTGGATTAATAATTCATAGCTATATGAATGTATGTGGTATATATAGATTTTCCATTAAAAACTCTAAATAAAAAAAATCTTATTAACCATTACCAAGTGTTATTTATTGTTTTATTTCGTAATATCAATAATTATATCTGCCTCCATACATTTATATATCTATAATGTACTACGATATGCTCGGTTGGATACCATATTCCTATCATGTTAATTGCTTCGACTAATCTTTTTAAGACTCTGTGTGTGTGTGTGTGTGTGTGTGTGTGTGTGTGTGTGTGTGTGTGTGTGTGTGTGTGTGTGTGTGTGTGTGTGTGTGTGTGTGTGTGTGTGTGTGTGTGTGTGTGTGTGTGTGTGTGTGTGTGTGTGTGTGTGTGTGTGTGTGTGTGTGTGTGTGTGTGTGTGTGTGTGTGTGTATGTGTATGTCTGTACTGTCTGTAAGTATGTATGCCTGTACATGTGTGTATGTATGTGTTGGAGTGCGTGCTTGCGAGTGCCTGTAAGTTATTATAACCGGTTTGAACTACCTGATGCGCTTACTTATTTCGTTTTCTTGGGATTGCGGTGAAAAATAATCCTCAGTGCAAAGGCAAGCCTGAAAGTAATACCCTCACGAACAAACATACGCCTTCCCGACAATTCTGTTATGAAAACTTAATTTTATTATTATATTCAGGGGGATTCGTGTGAGATTTGCATTACACATATTGCATTACCATCGACAGGAATCCACGGTTGCATGGCACAAGTGTGTTTCCCTATTATTGGATTGTGTAATAATACGCTCTCGCTTGTGGTGGTGACGTAATGTAAAAATGCGATAAAAATGGAAGGAAATATAGTCTTCGCATACAAACTAGCTTCAGCTAAGGCAAATCACTGACAGAACTTTCAGAAAAACATGTAGAATCAATTTTTGCTAGAACGTACTTGCACACACAAGCAAGAGCAAATCAGATATTTGATAAAAAGTGCAGAGAATAAGTGACAAATTTTGTACAGAAAACAATCCTCCATAATCAAGGGATCAAATAAACTTTGAACAAACATAACTTTTTTTGAACCGTTTCAATCCCAAATTATTCAAAACTTTTCAGCTAAATTATCCTTCTGTATGTTCTGTAAATCTCTGAATGCAGAATGTGTCTGGGTTTCATCCACTTTAATATTCGTGGAACGGAAGGATAGCTGTCTAACCTAACATACTATTGTTCGAATATGAAAGAAAAAAAAAACCACACACAATGGCAACAGCAAAACTTTAGTCATTTATGCTGTCAACAGCAAAATATGTACATTAATTCCTTTCAAGTTTGATATCATGTAAATTCAAGCTCCGTCTCAGTTCACGAAGGCAAGGTTAAATGTAGGACCGGTTTCTAAAAATCAGAGATTTGAGGGTAGGGAATCCTCATTTGCAACCCTCCGTGACAACAGCAAACATTATTAAACTCAGGCTATTTAACAATGGACTTGCCTGTGAATCTAAAATCAGACATACTGGCAAAATAATTGTTGTAGTAGGTTATTTTCTAGCAGACAGTTTAAATCTCAGGCCTAATTATCAATACTTATGTAATACCAGATGGCTAGCCACTCCTGGCTGCTGGCATGTGTCAGGCACTGATAAGAATGCAAGATTATCTTGACGTTTTACAAGCCGATTGCACCTCAATACTCCTATACAGTGGAACTGTCGCAATAAAAAAGACTGCCGATGCACTGTCTAAATAGACCATAGATCAGTAGATTTTTCACTAAGACAAAATAAAAACCCCAATCAAATCGAAGTCTAACGTTACCTAACATTCCAACTAAAACTTACGTTTCTAGATCCTGTCATTTTGAATATAAGTTCTTAAATACATGTATCATTCTCTTTATATTACCAGCGAACATGTATTGCACACTTGTGTTAAAATTTTAGTTGTTGGCAAAAGAGACACCACCGGCTTAAAGTGGATAAGCTAACATTGTGGAGCTTCAATTTAACAAAATTGTCAATTTTTGATATCTGGAATACCCCCCGACAAAAAAAAAAATTTTAGGCCCCGAGTGTCAAATGGACAAATAAAACACCGTAGAATACAAAATTTTGTACAAGTTAACCCTGCCAATGGCAAGTTATCATGAAATCTAACATTATAACTCGGGGCGAGTTTTATTAACGCTAGGGTACACACAGTTAATGTCCATGGAGGAAATGGGCAAGTGAATCTGGTCACAGTTACGATTTTTCACTTTTAAAAGCACTAAATAATCATTTGAAATACAGTTTTTTTCAAGGCTGTCATTTTTAGACCTCATCAAAAGCACCTGGTAGCATGGAGGAATCATTAGCTCAGATTTTTAACTTGTGGTAAATGTTACCTCAAATACTTTAATGATGGAAGCATTTGGTTTGGAAAAAAAAGATTCAGTCTACCCAACGCCGACGAAGTTTTCCGATTCCTCTGATGTGTCATAGGATATGTTTGAGGGGAATGTTACATGTACCTATAGCTTTCTCTCATATGTCTGCTTTATATCATCGAGAAATAACGTGAGTATTTCTTCGATTTTTGACATCGCAGATCTCCTTTTTTAGGCATACAACAGGCGAATTAAGATTAGGCTGCAAATGTAACTTTGAAGACAATTATAATTTAAAAAAAAACTAGTCTCACTCAAACAATTTGTCACGAGTTTGACTATTTATGAGAGCAATCACAGTTTGGTAAAATAAGGTTTCAAAAAATCGTTCATCCTGTACACTTTAACGTTTGATAAAAAAAGAAGTGCGATGATGGTTAAAATTTTCGTTGAATCCAAAACTTATCATTTTCATTTTCATTTTGCTTTAAGTGAATGCATACCCACCTTTAAAATCATATGTCTAAGTTAAGACCCTTTCAATGTTGATACACAAGCCGTCAAAGAAACTGTATTGTAATGTGCCTGAATATGGGACTGAAAGTGTTTCACATCCCTCACACAGGGTGGAGGTCATGCGATGATCAGGGTAAAATAATGTTCAAATCTTGACGTGAAATGAAATCACGAATATTCTTACTTTTCCATGTCCTCACGTCGGCTGTCGTTTTAAGTACTGCTTGGTTTTCAAATGCCAGTACTCCCATTATTCTGCGTCTTATACCAGCGTATATTTCAATCGTCTGGTTGGGCTGTATTGCGTGACTCTCTGAGTGGTTGTGAACTAGGATCACTTTGTCAGACAATCGGCGTTCCTACCTTTATCCAGTGCGAGAAACTTCACACTCCCCGTGTAACTGTGCAGAGGTAACATAGAAAAAAAGAGTATGTTGCTTAGCGGCGCCTTCGCAACGCGGATAGAACCGTATCACCGTCCATCTAAGTATACGCTTTACGCGGAAAAAGGGTGTTTACTCTTTTATATGATGTAGATTTACGATCGTAAAGATATAAGTGTGATACCGTAAAACTGAATACGGGGTACAGAGTGTGAGAGTGTGTTACCTTTAATAAGTTTGCAAGAGCCGAATAGGCGTAGCATCACTTTTTCGTTGGTATTATGCCTGATAAAGAACACACCGAATTATTATTTTAACGACTTAAAAATTATTTATTTTTAAAGCTTGATCTGGTAATAGTATTTATGACTGTAATCACGCCTACATCTATAGGACCAGATTGTTGTGTAATTTTTGCCCCCCGTTCCTGTTTGGGTTGAAAAAAAAACAACAATTTTGCGACTGGCCAGAGTACTCAAAGTAAGTTATCATCAGGGAAATGTACCTTTTTATTAATTTCGACTCTGTAATACTCACAAAACAATTTTATGTCTCTTCACTTGATTTTTTTTTTCTGACGCATATTAACATAACTGAAAGAAAAAGGGAGCAAAATACACAGACTTGACATCTAATCAGTTCCTTACTCATCTTTATTATCACAATACATCTTTTTGTTTTAGTGAAACACTCGTACCAAAAAATGTTATGATGTCAAGATGAGTTCACATCTAACAGAGAGTAACTCTCATACGCCTAGGCACGCTGTTTTACGAAAACATGCAATCCTGAACCCGGTTTTTTTTTTTTGCCTCAGAAAATTTACATTTCCGGACAGTATACTGGTAACAAGACTATTAGATTTTGACTATATGTGTTTTTGCAATTTTGCGGTCAATTGATGTATTTGCTTTACCAGGCCCATTGAATTGTTTTGACGTGTTGTAGAGTGGATTATGAGCGGTTGGCGCCAAATTAAAAGTTGTCGTATACGTGTAACTCGAATGCAATGAACCCATTTTCATGACCCTATGAATTGAGGATGTTTTTTGTGTGGACTGTGAAGCCGTTGAATGTGATACTCAGTCTCCAGGCGTGTGTGAAACTTATACGCGCAGTTGCATATCTGCGCGTTATTAGCGGCAGCAGAGATAGAATTACTTTATCGAGAGTACGAATATATGTAGGAGGTAATTTATTATTAAATCGTAGGCGAAAAATTATGAATTAAGTCACATTTGTGGTCTTATACAATTCATTCATTATATGTTGAAAGTAGTATTGATTTACAAGTTACGTCTGCCAAAAAAAGTCAAGGAAATGTATTGTGTGTGTGTATGTGAGTGAGAGTACGTTCTGTGTTGATATTCACTCTGGCGGCCTGGTCATTCATTTCACAATCAGTTACGTAAAAAATAATGAACGGAGAGCAGCACGATTCGTTAAATTGTACAATTGCAAGAAATAAATGTAACCAGGGAAATTTGATGCGGAGTTTTATCAGTGTATGTTTTGAGGAATGTGTGGCTTAAATAATGGCGTGTGTGTGGTATCTGTATGGTGTGTATATGTGCTGTGTGCGTGTGTGTGCGTGTGTGCGCAGTTGGTGTGTGCGGTGGTGCGTATGTGCTGGCGTGTCGCGGGCGTGTGTGTGTGTGTGGTTGTGTGTGCGTGCGTGGTTTACGTGCATGGGGCATGTTTGTGCACGTGCTGCGTATGTGAGTCAGTCGGTGTTACTATGGCAAAAGTGTGGTAAACGCTTAATTAAACAGTGATATGTCACTAGTGCTTTGTGTATTCATAATCTAATCGACCACTTTATTTAAAAATATCAGTACCACAAATGTGTAAATATAGAAAAAAATGAAATTATATACATATACAGACAGGCAATACAAAAATAACATAATTTCCCTCAGTACCTATGCGAATCCTCTCCATCACATTAGTTTTTCTATTCTTTCACTCTACTTTCAATTCCTGATATTGGTTTGTTTGAAGGACTAGAGAGCTCACTGCCCCTTTTAAAGCATGCTTCTGATCAAACGCGACTTTCCCTCCTGATATCAATCAGAGGATCTAGTTCTCATATAGTCACATTTACCTCATGAGTTTTACTTTGATTAAAGTTATAGGATCTACATGTAAAACGACTGCCGTATACGTCCAACAACAGGACTTTGACTTTGCGGCTGACAGAAATAATATGAGCCCCCTTTTTACTATTTGATTAGAATGAGGCACAATATAAAGGAATAATTCTGATTTGTACTGACAAGTCCCCAAAACGAGTAACTAATAGATCGCTGATTATATGTACCATGATTTTTCCCTGACAACGAATTCACATGCATTTCCCGTTAATTATTTACTCCTATGCATAATTATATCACTGTTTTCCGTAATTCAGGAGAGATTCGCGGGCTCAATTGTTGACGGATATGCTTCTCCCCCACAGCCGAGCTCCAGGCGGGCCATTGAGGGGCTCAGCCCGTTGAAATATCCGTGCCTCTGCGCATGACGCCCTAACAGTCGTAAAAATACTTAGGAACTAATTTGTAAAACATTTTCTGTAAACACTTTATATAACACTTAAACACGTTATGATTTGGAAACCATAAACACTGTTTATTTGGAAAATTCCTGATGTATTCGTCATATTGTGACTCTCAAAAGTTTGTGTTTATACTGGACACCTAAACACTTATACGTGTTTAGAACATCTTACAAAAATGGTTTTTTGACAACGTTTATGATTTATCAACACCTAAACCCTAAACGGTTTATGAAAACGTGTTAAAGTGTTATGAAGTGATCCACTACTAAACACGAACTTTTGTTATCATACAAAGTGATACACATAATTTCTTATAATAAAAGCCGTTTATGATTTCAAGATAAACGTGTTCAAGTATTAGTATAAGTGTTACAGAAAGGTGTTTATGAAGCTGTTTGCTATTTTTCAGTGTTATAAAAGAATTAAATCATGCCCCTAATAGATGCCGTTCACTCAGTATACTTTAAAAACAACAAAAACTTGTTTTATGTGTGCGCTTAAAACAGAGTACAAGCCCCAGTGGAAAAATATCCTAGCTACGCACACGTCTTTCCCCCGAAACCGAAGCTTCTACCGAAAATCCCAATTCATTTTTCGCTTGATGTTGTCGGAGAACTTTTAAACGCAGTACGCTGCGTGGGTGATTCAGTGCTGAGTGCGGTTAAAGTACGGTAATAAATAATACGTGGCGATTTGGTAAAGAGTATCCTTTCGAACGTGACAAATTAAAATGTCGAAAGCATAAATTTTCCCAACCGACGTTTCGAGTCATCAAGGGCTATTTTTTTGTGCACTAATTTGGAGGTATTATGGCGTATTATTAATTGACTGTGGCGAAAAAGCTCTCGCATTTTATTTTACTCGACATTTGGCGAAGCATGCTTAAAACATGGTATACACCCGTGTTCCGTTAAATGGTATAATCTTTTATTACCCATGTTGGATATTCAGAATGCAAATTTGGAATGGCGCTGTGGTACAATTTTTAAGGTTGGACGGTGTACAAACTTGGGTCTGATTAGTATAAATACTGATTAAATGTTTTTGAACGCAGTCACCCGTCAATGCGTGACCACTCTTGTAAAGTTTACTTTGCTATCGTAACAGAACTTTGGAAGCAAATTCATTGCAATGATATAATCATTAAGCGGAACTGTTTATATTTTGAGAAGTTTAAATGTCGACATTGAACAATAATACCAAAGGACTCAATTTGAGAACTTTCAATTGAGTTTTGTGATGAGGTTGACGTCATATGCATAGAAAAACCGATATAGTATGTCTACGCTGTAACGTAAAATGAAATCCCTTAAGAAGGAATAGTGTGGCCAACATTAACGAATAAAAGTTGCCTCTTTTAACAGTTACACTTAGAGAAGATCATGAATTTTGATCATTATTTTTCAGGTAGATGGTTAAATCAAAATTTATCGGTAATAATGTGTGTCAAAAGTGGGAGTCAGTTCATGGCGTGATGTAAATCATGTGTTGAGACGGAAACTGTTTATTTTCTGAAAAGTTTAACTTCGACATTTCGAACAAAATGTCGAAGGGTGTCCATAGGTAAGATGCTCCGATTTGAGTTTTTTAATAAGGCTGAACGTCATATATGCATAGAAAATTGATATCAAAATCTACTTGTATATAAATGAAATCCTTTAACAGGCAATATGTGTGGCTACATTACGATAACAAGTGCTCTTTTAACATAAAATCACAGAGAAATGAATGCCAAGGATTTTGACAATTACTTTGTACAGGTAGATGATTAAAATCACATTTCTGTCGTAAAAATTGCGTGATAAGTGCA
>JZLH01S0575331.1:38006-51541 GCA_001188425.1 Eucidaris tribuloides
TGAATTGTCACAGGCAGAAACCGGGCGCGAAGCGCGCGGGAAATTTGAAAAAGGTGTGGCCAAGTGTCTACACGGAGAGTCGAGTCACGCACGTCCGTCCGTCAGCACAACCAAGTACCAAGTCCAAGTACCAAGTACCAAGTTGGGAGTGAAACAACTTCGGCTGTCTACTTATCAGAAAAATTGTATTGTAAAATCATGGTTACATTCCAAAATATCATTTTCAACTTCGAAACATTATTTATTACATGATCATTATTTGATTTGATTACAATTGATGAATCATTGTGTTATAATGTGTTCAAATATCTTCATTTTAACTCCTTTCATGGCAAGTTTGCACGCAATTACTTCATTAAACAGAAAAATTGTAATCCAGCATCTACACGTGTAGATATGTAAATTATATGCAAATTACAGTTGTTCTCAATTGGTTTCCAATTGGTTTCAATTGGTAATATGATAAAAAATTGTAAAAAGATCCATTTTCACCCTTTCATACTCGTAATTGATGTTAAATCATCATAATTACTTTCGGAGAGACTTTTTTTTACTTTTACTGTTAATTATAACCTAAAATTTAATAATTAAAGATTGTCTGTCATTGATTTGCACGTCAAAAAACATTCTAGAAGTCAAAATCAGCTGAATCAATATCCAATGTGAAGATAATATAATAAACACTCTCATAGAGACTTGAGGGTAAAATATTTAGTTTTGGTGAAATCTGGACGGTGTAAACTTCATCCTTTTTCAAATTGCTCAGAGCAATTTAAAAAAATCCAGCGACGTAAACGTGCACGTGCCGTTCCAAAATGGTCCGCTCAGCCGTTAGCCAAAGGTCGCGAAGGGGATAGCCATTAACCAATCAGAGGGCTGCGCTGGTCTTGCTACGGTGCACAGTAACCGCGATTCGCAGTTTGAGCAAAATTGAAACTCACAGAAAGAACAACATTCTGGTAACATGTCGTTATTAGTTTTTCTCATAAAACAACAAATTCATGACGTATGGATCTCAGACTTTCAACACACCATTTGTAAGTACTAAACTACCGTTTGGTATTGATAATGAAGGGAAGTAATGGACTTGCACATCCCTGACACAATCTTTAAATAACTAAGTTTTCTTTTCGGTTGATTATTAATCTGTTTTAATTGGAATCATTTGGTGATTAGTTTCAACTGTCAAATGTCAACTACTTTAAAATCAAGCCTGAAAATGAAAGTCATAATCCCAATTGCGATTAGATTTCAAGTTTTGGATTGAGTTCAATTTGTACAGAGTCAATACCAACAAGTGCTTTGAATGGGAAATTGTAACCCGAAATATATCGTCTATTCCCAATTGAAAAATTAAAATCCAATGGACCAATTGAAATTCAGTGTAATTTTAATCGGAAATTTTCATCCCAATTGGGATACCTTTTAAATTCCAATTGAGTTCAATTGGTATTTGTGAAATCAAATTGAACACCTGAAATCAGTTAGCACGAATGGGATTTTTCAATGGGAAATCACGATCCCAGTTGGTGCAACTTCCACTTCCAACAAATTTAATTGGGACCAATTGAAAAACAATTAAAATCAATTGGGACCAATTGAAAACCAATTAAAATCAATTGGTACCAATTGAAACCAATTAGATTTTCAATTGGTTTCAATTGGAAATTCGTCCTGGGAATAGCAATAAAACAGTGGGTGTAAGTAAATACAATTTCATATCCTCAGAACTTGTGCGAAACACTTTTTTTAAGGAAAAAATAATGTTCCCGTTTATAAAATCTGAGCTATATAATCCCCATGATATTGTATTGTTTGTAACTATTTCTGTTCAGAATCGAAATCAAGTATAATATTTACATACATAAAAAAGAATAACTACTAAAAAAAAAATCAACAACAACAGTAATCGAACGGTGGTTAGCCCTACTTCAGCTGTGCATATACATGACTCAGTTGTTCTTCCTAGTACACGTAAAGAAGCAATATAATCACATGGTGCAGTAGTTAACAAAAAAATCTTTAACGGTACTATAATACATAACATAAGAAAGCTAAAAAGAAAAAAAAAGGAAATTAGACACAGAAGGTAACTAAATTACTCATGTAGAGAGAACAATATCCATAAGGAGGATGATTTCCTCTAAGTTTAAATATATTCTTACATTTTGTACACAACATGTTTAAGTGCCATCGAATTAAGCATCTTTAAGTTCTAAAACGAAGCCTTCAAAGAATGTTAGGTCGATTTCATTGAGTGATTTTAAAAAGTAAAGATCTAAGAGTACCTAGTGTTGCCACGTTCATTTCCCAAAATACCGCTGTGTTACAATTAAGTATAGGCCTGATGCATAATTCACATGTGATGTTTATCGATAAATATCTTGGCATTGGCAGCATAACTATCCAAAGTTTTGTGTTGGGTGCTTTTGTGGATTAAAACATTAATCAGATAATACCACCAAACAAACATGGGCTGTAACAAAGAAAATTTAGGACGTAAACTGAAGACTACTCAGCGCACCATGCCATTAGTATAAATAACGAAACATGACAGGAAACCTAACAATGAATGACTAACTATACTAGAGTAACAAACTTAATGCACGTAATAAAAAAATGGATATAGGCTGGCCATCTAACAAGATCACAAGACAAATTCTAGAAGAACCAAACGTATCACAGATAGAGACCATGGCTAGGATCCTGAAATTGAGAAAGTAAAAGCTGAGGTGGAATGATGAGCGCACAAAGTTCATTGGCATCAAGTGGATTACATTAGCACAAGACCTAGGCACCTTTGACACCAACTTGGGGAGGCCTTCGCCCGGCAGTGGGCTGATCATGGCTGATGACGATGATGATGACCTCCAAACAAAACCTGGAGGAGAAAATGGCACCTTGCTCATCCCAGAGAGCTCCGTCAGTGGTGTTTTTCCCCCTGTCCTAAACTTTATTGAAGATTCGTCAGCTAATTAGAATTTGTGTAGTTTGTGATCACGGGTCAGTGATGCAAGGCATAATCGGGAGAGGTTGATCTTATTATGTCATTGAGATAATATCACGAGTGCTTGCACTCTTCGAAAAAAAGGGTGCAACTTTGCAACCTATTTTGCAACATATTCAGCGTCTTTGGGTTGCAACTTTGCACCCTTTTGTGACACATAAAGGTGCAGATTTATATCTTACATGCGAACATAAACCGTTTTTGCACTGTTGAAGATACACATATACATCTTTAAAGGTTCAGAATTTGTGTCACTGATTTTGCACCCTTAAAGTTGCAAAGATAATCTGCACCTGAGAGTGCAAATCTGCACCAAAAAGTGTGCAAAATGTTGTAATAGGTGCAAAGTTGCGCCTAACATTATGCAGAAAGTAAAGGTGCAAAGACGCATCTTTTTCTAAGTGTGTGTGTTAAAGAGTGCCACGTGTAATACAAGTCTGTACTTTGAACGCGATGCCCGCCAATTACACCACCAGTATTACCACGTGGACGAGCCGCGGTAGCCATGTTACCCGCGGACGTTGCACCGACATTATTCAGAGATCGCTGGAACTCTCTTGGAACGAAGTGTCATCCGTGCTGCTCAAGACGTCGGTGTGATTGAAGTGCGCTTGTGGGGTGTTGATGATACGTGTTTGTCCGTAATCGAGGCAGCTCAGGCAGTGACATTCTTCCACGAGCTCGACGTGTTTCTCTACCTGGTGGTAACCATCTGTTGAATCACACACTAGCGGAATCTATTAAAGGTACAAGAAGTAGATAAATAGTGTCTTAAAGCTGCAGTCCCGTGTTAAAACAACTCCCCCGGAGATGACTCCCACCTGACAACTATCCCTGAAATCTGGAAACATTGTTAAACTCCTTCCAGGGAGTTGTCCTGGGGGAAGATGTTCTGCGGTGAAGTTGTTCTGGGGAGGGAATTGCGGGGGGAGGAAGGGTTGTCCTCCCTGGGAGCTGTCCTTCGAGGGAGTAGTCCTACGATCTTGATTTCCCCAAAAGTGTATACGGCCGTGGATCGATTAAATATTATGAGTTTTCTCCCTTGAACGTGTAAATTATTGCGTTCTGGAGCGAGGTAAGACTGCTGGCCGACTGGCGCGTGCGCGCTTGCGTTATGGTACTGACGTCACGTACTTTGACGCGTCACATGAGGAGAGTGAAAAGAAATACCGTTGATCTCATTGCATCTCAGGTGACTCAGTTTGTAGAGAGCTTAACTGTTGATCAGAAAATCCCTGGTTAAAATCTTGCTGGCACCCATCCTTTAATCTTTATTTTTTATCCTTTTTCTTATTAGATTGGGATGAGGTTTATTCCGTCAGGCAAAACTTAGAAAATCAAGACGCTTGTAAGAAAAAGGAAAAACCACCCAAAATAATAATTTAAAAAGAAACAATTTCTGGCCTCGCTGTGGTATCAAATGGTGCAAATCAATTTGAATGAAGACCAAGAAAAGGGAGAAAAGGTTGTGGAGTACCAAAGGAGATATTTTCTGGTGGAAAAATAAAATGACTAATGGTGGCAACTAAAATCTGTAGGTCAATATTCATAGGATGTTATGTACTCTCAACAAGAATATATAGATGGATAGATAGATAGATAGATAGATAAATAGATAGATAGATAGATAGATAGATAGATAGATAGATAGATAGATAGATAGATAGATAGATGGATAGATAGATATAGATAAGTAGATAGATAAACGAAATAATTAAATGTAAGGAAAATGATAGCGTAGTAACAATCACAGTTCCTCCACACTGAAAATAACCCGAATAAGATTAAGGAAGAAGAGATAGAAACTGTCTCCGCCGGGAATCGAACCCGGGTCGCTGGCTAAACACGCCATTGCCTTGACCACTAGGCCACGGAGATGCTACTGATTTCGGCGCAAACGAATTCAATTAGCCTCTCACTCTCCTTGTTACGCAATTTCTTTGTGGCTCAAAGGAGTTATGAACAATGAAAATGCCGCCATGCATCAGATGGATCCAATTAAGGATGCATGTATTAGTATACAAATAATGAATGTTTATAAGTTTAATAGTACGAATATTTTCATGAGTTGAAAGATTAAACGTTCCATTCAACGAGGCGAAGCAGAGTTGAATGGACCGTTTAATCTTTCAACGAATGAAAATATTTGTACTATTGAACGAATGATAAAACATTCATTATTTGTTTTATACAACATTATAAAGTAGATCTTTGTCATTTGATTGGAGGATTGTAAAGTATTAGAAAATATAGCCATACATTGGTCTACATTCTGATACTCTTTCTGGCTTATTCACAAATTCAGCATGTTCAGTGTATAGTCAATGTCTCTACAGTTTCTTCATTCTAGTCTAAATTTCACTAAATATAGCAGTGACTTATGTTCACCGGTTATGTTTAAACTTCAAATTTAAACTTCACGTACATGACAAAGCTAAGTGGGACAGCGCGTGTACAATACGTGTAGCGCACTGCGAACAGTGAATGGGACGAAAATAGAACCAACATGCACGCAAAAATATAACCAAAATGCACGCTGCGCTGAATGGAGTAATTATTCAATATCATGTGACCAACAATCCTCTAATCAAATGACAAGGATCTACTTGGATGTTGTATAATACGGAATATTTAAATTGTGAAAGCATTGTACTAATAACAACAGCTTCATCTTTCCTATATGAGAAATATAAGTAAGCTAAAGAACTAAATATAAGGGAAATAATAGCGTATATTTATAATATACTTCTTTAGCTTATTTATATTTCTCACCAGGAAGCTGAAGTTGTTGGTGATGCTACTGCTTTCACAATATATATAGAAAGATATAAATAAGACTCTATGACTTTTAAATAAACATATGATTAGTGGTGTTTTTAGAACGAAAGTCAGGACAATAGTTTATGATTCACCTAAAGCATAGTCATAGAATGATGGAAACATATTAACTGCACAGATGTAGAGTTACAAATATTCCCAGGGTATAGTATATTCTTTGTCGTGACTGACGTAGTTCAGGTTTTCTGTTATCCCAACGTAGATTTATTTATTTGTATTTATTTATACCCAGAGACCCGATGATTATTGTATTTAGGACACAATAATGAATAAATTACCATGAAATAATCATTAAAAATTGATGTCATCTTGATTGCGTCATATACGCCCACTGACATTACGTATTATGGATGTATCTAGAATGATAATACAATCACTACAGGTCTCTAGAACTTGGGGTAATGATGACGCTGCATGCAGTACCCCGATGTTTTGGTACGGGCACAGGCCCACTCCCCGCCCCTCCCCTACAAAATATGAAGCACCCTCCCCCAACCCCCCCCGACCCCCCCCCCACCACACACACAAAATCCTTGCCAGGGTTCTGAATCTCTTCCGGTCAAGCTTACCATGGTGATTGTAAAAGTAGTCTTTGTTGAACGTAATCCATCGTACGAAGTCAAGTGAAAAGACGAAATCTACTTAAAGGTTAATGATTTTCAATTATTCACTTGCTGTCAAAAACCTAATCACAAGAAAGTACGATTTCACTCAAACTTAGATGTTGATTTTTTTTTATGGAAACAACTGCCCACTGGCTTTATTGTTTCAAAAGACGGCTTAATTTATTTGTCATGGTGAGGAAAAAGTGGAAAGCAGATGTAACAAGTACCTGGGAAAAAACAAAGTCACCTTCACTTCGTATTCTAGCAATTAACTATTACTGATATACAGCGTGTCTCAAAAAATGTGCAAGTAAAAGCACCCTCTTCAGAATTAAAAATACTGCTGTGACATAATGCTTGCATCAACGTCAAGAACATAGTCTTAGCTTTTCAATGCCGTTTATTCTGCTCAATTTGCTTGTTTTAATCTCGAGATATGTTGTTGACAAGTAAGGAGTGAAATCCCAATTGTGTAACTTTTACTAGGTAAGAGGGTCTGATGCTATCATTGACTGTAGTAAATTTAGCATCATTGTGATTTTACCATTTTGTTGTTAACTAAACATATTTCCAGATTTAAAAAATAAATTGAACAAAACATGTGGAAATTTGATAGCAAAGACTGTGCCCTTGACGTTGGTGTAAGAGTATTTTCAAAATTTCCAAAGGAGGCGCTTTCCACCTGCACAATTATTTTTGAAACACGCTGTAGAAAGAGAACGTTTCTGGCAAACAGGGAATTGGCAAATGTGACATTTTGCTGATTTGCTGATGAACAATTCTGGATGAAATACTTTATAAGTATTTCATCTTGCATGGCTCATTTAACTCCTTAACACGTTATTTGGTTACAAATTTAAAATATAAGAAGATTGATATATATATCGAAAACGTTTTCAAGAAGGGTATCTGTAGGTGTGTGTGTGGCTGTTAATTTGTTTCGTTTTTATCTAATCTCCACACCCTTTTATTTATTGTTCCCTGGTTCAAAAGGGAGAGGGTCAATTTGTGGTGAAACACATGAAATAGAATTATAGGTAAAGAAGACCAATAGTCCGGATTAGCCAATTACCTGAAGGGGTGAAAGGTAGCTGATCATCCAAAATTATTAATAAATGATGGACCACTGGGCTGAAAAAAATAACTTACAAAGAAAATGGAAGTCGAAAGCCGCATGTAGTGAATATGTGACCGTAATGAGTTATCGCCGGAATACGGTGGGTGTGAAGGGCCAAATAAAACAACTCACCACAAGCCATGATATACGGGAGGGCTGGCAGCAATCGCAATACTGAAACTGGATGTCGGCTTCGAGTGGAGCGATCTTGGGAACAGAGTAACTATAACACTGACCGGCACAGATCTAGATAGGGATGAGAAATGTGTGTAACACAAGAAAAATAAAAACGAATTCAAGTTTTATCTCAATAAATGATAATTGTAACGGCAAAAGAAGATGTACTTTTGTAATTATGAAAGCTTTTTCCATGATCACTTTTGATATGTCTTTCATATAACAGAAACTGCTGACCTTACTGAGATGACTTTTGTATAAAATATTACCTAATTGGCGACCGAGTTCTGGCACTCGTGTTAAGAGCATCAGTAAAGTCACGCTTGTATCTGAACCACTTTACGAATCTAATTTTGTTTTAAGAAATGAGGGAAATTCATTGTACGATATACGAGTATTCACTTTACAAAGGTCATGATGGGTTGGCGAAAACAGTTCCAGAGACATATTTCTTTCATGCTTCTCAATTCCTCAAACTGGGTTTTGTTTTCCATTTTCTTTGAAATTAAAAGAAAGATTTATTCTTAACATGCCAGAGAAGTAACAGCTCTGCAGACATTGTGCATAGCGTGGTACTTTCTTGCACCTTCAACACTGTTACATTTAAATGCATGTATCAAGAGATGTCAGTTTAATTACACTCTGACTTATCAAATAATGAGAGCTCATCAAATGTTTCTAGGGTATCTATACCCTGAACAATTACCCCAAGGCAATTACCCCTTGGACAAGTGCCCCTCAAGGACAATTACCCCCGACCAATTAACAGATTGATATTACCCCAGACCAATAACTCCCCAGGATAATAAACCAGGACAATTACCACTGAAAAACAATTACCCACAGTCAATTAGCCTATAAAGACATTAATCCCATGACAATTATCTCACAGGATTGTTGCTTCAGGACAACTACTACCTGGACAATCACCACTGGACAATTACCTCCCGGTATCCCTTGTAACCCAGGATAATTACCCACAGGATAGTCGTTTTGGTAATTATCCACAATAGTCCTTTTGGCAATCATCCTGGGGATAATTATCAACGGATAATTGTCCTGGCGATAATTGTTCCAAAGGGGCAATTGTCCCGGTTGGTAATTGTATTGGGGTAACTTTCCTCGATGGTAATTACCAGGGGTGAAATTGCCCTAGGGGGTAATTGTCCTGCAATGTTTGAGGGATAATTAACCCCAGACAATTACCCCAGACAGTTACCTCCTGTTAAATTACACAATGACAGCCCCAGGAAAATTAGTCCCGGACAATTACCGCCTATACCCCTCAAGGACAATTACCCCGTGTTAATTACCCTAATCACATTAACCCCAGGACAATTATCTCCCAGAATAATTACCCCAGGACAAATCTCCCTCAAGGATAACTACCCCTGGTCAATTATCCCAATGATATTAACCACAGGTCAATCATCCGCCAGGATAATTACCCCCAAAACAACTACTACCCGGACAATTACAACTAGATGATTACCCTCCCCATCAATTACCCCTTGTAACCCAAGATAATTACCCACAGGACAATAATCCTTCTGCTAATTATCCTGGGGATTTTCCTAGGGATAATTATCCACGGGTAATTATCTTGGTGGTAATTGTTCCAGGGGGTAATTGCCCCGGGTGGTAATTGTACTCGGGGTAATTTTCCAGGGTGGTATTCATCCAGGAGTAATTGTCCAGGGGATAATTGTCCAGATACACATCAAATTTACCTACCTGGTTTGATATTGTTCTAGCCAAACAGCCTGGATGATCAATGACTTGTTTGATTGGTCTGGCAGCACACCACGCCGTGTTCTCAGGAAACAAGACCAGTCTGTCGACACGATGGGCGCTGTATTGGGACGAGAAATGGGCTTGCGGAGATTCAGTCGTCACAGGAGCTTCGTCAGTATCCGGCACGCTTTCCGGATCATTCGGATTATCTTCTTTGTTCGGGTTGTGCTCGTCTTCCATATCCGGATCGTTACGCAGAAAGGCCATGTGGTGAGGAACGCGTTGTGGTGTTTCATAAAATGGCGCCGATGACGTCATTATGACGCAAGCTTGTAAGAAAACATTTACCACCAGGAGGACGTACATCTCTGTTGCAATCATGTCGGTCTATCGTCACAATCTGTAAATGATAGTTTAAATGAGAAGAATGACAAATGTTAACTACATCGGATATCAAGACACATATTGTATCTTCACATTATTGCTTTAATCTTATATCTATTTAAAATTTTCTTTCTCTGTAGCCCATCTAAAGTCCAGGAAGTTGAATGAAGAGAATCAGAATGAAATCTTGTGACGTAAGGATATATTACATCGGGGCACTGGCATGATTGGGATTTTTTTTTAATGCTGCTATACATGTGTAGAACCAAACTGGTTCAAAGATATATCAAAGATATACCAGGTGGATTGTATCTCCTGGCTGCAAGGATTTGTCTTGAATTGTTTTACTTAAGCCGAATCAAGCATGAATATACCAATGCTGAATTACTATCAAGCTCCGAAAGAATTTAATTCCATAGAAAGCTACACAACAAATTTGCCAGTCACAGGACATACTTATGCCAGTTCTTTGAAAATGAGTCAACATTTTGACGACAATTTTTTTTTTTGCAACAGAATCCTTGTAAAGTCTATTTGATTTTAGTATAACTTCATCCAAAGTGGAGCACTACCCCTAATCATTTAAATTATTTACCTTTAACATGATAGATTGGTGGAAAATGGGTCAGCATCACTTGTGGCTGCTCAAGTCAGCTTTTGAACCACACAAATAATCTCCTGGACAATAATTATAGTGGGTAATATGGGCAGGTTAGCTGCTATAAAGAGGTGGCCGATAAGGTTAGAGCATGGAGCTACTAGGGTTATGGGTTTGACTATATACCAGTGGGTCAAGATAATGTAAATCCTTTTCGCAAATTGCGGGGGTTTCTTCTCTGCGATTTCGGGATCCAACAACATCCTTTCTTCATCCGGATAAGATAAAATGACAGGGCGAAATGCTTAAAGTAGCACATATTATGCCTGTAATGTACTTCGCCATATGATTTTTGACTGATTACTGAGACTCTGTATAATTTGATAGTATAATTGCAATAACAAATATAGGTTTCACTTTGCACCTTAGCAATGTCACACTGGGAGCACCTTTCAGACCAACATTACACGGAGAGCACTTCTGAAGGTGCAGTTTTGCAACTTAAAAGGTCTGAAAGGTACAAAATTGCACTCGTAAAGGTGCTCCCAGTGTGACATAGGCCTGCACCTTTAAAGTGAAAAGTTGAACCTAATTTTCTTAGAATGTACATGCGTGTCTAGCATCAAAATGACCCAGATAGTTGACATATATTAGGTGTATAATATATTATTAATTCCATGGAGATGAACGAGAGGGAAAAAGCGTAGGTGGGGTTCGTACGTAAAATCGATATCAGATATCGAAATCATCGGTATGACTGAATATCGGAGGTGACAAAATTCGTACAGCGAAACGTGATAATACGAAAATAGGATCGGAGTCAACGTCCGCTGGCTCAGCTGTAAATGGATATAGAGACAAGTCTGAGATTATTTAACAGAGACTGAAGCCTGGCTTATTACGCGTGTGGGCGGGGACGCTTGGGATACTGAATGATAAAAAAATATCAGAGGTGTTAGGACAAAGTCTTACTTATTTCTCACAAGTCCGCGACTTACGCAGGGTCCCTTTGTGATACAATTATTTTGCCTCACGGGTTAGATTGCCATGGACACCTCCGCAGAGATTATGGGAATTGGGTTGTGAGAACGTGACATCCGGGGAGAAAATAAATCGCTATGCCGAGGCTTACGTATAAAAAATATCAGGTCACAATCCGTTTACAGGCGTTAATTTAATTTATGTAACACGTTATATAATTATGTTTGCATTATGTTTGCATCGTGTAGAAGTTTGGTAATAAGTAACTAATCATTCATTGAATTATTAGTATGATTATGGTGATTGGTGAAGATGATGATGATGATGATGATAATAAAAGTAATTATGAGTATGAGGATGATGATGATGATGATGATGATGATGATGGTGGTATTATGTATTATTGATTCTTCGTATCTTTTTTTCCTTCGTCGTCGTCAATGTCGTCTCTATCGTTGTTCTGGTTCTCTCTTCTTTCTCCTCCTCCTCCTTTTGGCTTCTTTCTTCTTCTTTTCTGTACTTTCTTCTTCTTCTTTTCTTCTTTCTTCTCTTCTTCTTCTTTTCTTCTTCTCTTCTTCTTTTCTTCTTCTTTCTTCTTCTCTTCTTCTCTTCTTCTTCTTCTTCTTCTTCTTCTTCTTCTGCTTCTCATGATATGATAAAAATGAATCCCCAAATTGCACTATGCTGAACATTGACTAATTTCCATCAAATTTTCATGAAGTATTTCCAAATACTCAAAAATTTCTCACTCAATGCATCGTAATATGACTACTTCAGACTATATCAGGCAGAATAAAGAAGAAAGTTACTGTTGTAAGTTAACTCAACTGTCATCATCCTGCGTACGAGATTCTGTGCTAAATCGTTCATATAACTAATGTAACTAATCAAGTAACTCCTCTTAACAAATGGCATATTATGAGAAAAAGGATTCATATTTCGTAATTCGTATTTTGAAAAGCCATATGCGATTATTAGTCTGTAATCATCAATGACATCGTGCTGGCATTTTAAACCCCATAAAAGAGGCATCTATTCAAGCCCAAAATGCACTATTTTTTCAAATCGATCAGATAGAAGAGAAATAGAGTAGAATATTAGTTTAGAATATACTTGGATGAAAGCGATGGTTCCAACAAGGAGACTATGGATACTTCATCTATGTCGACATATTCAGTACATAGAAACACTAAATTAAAATATACTACACATTTATTAGAATTTGTATGTCTAGAAACTGGAGACTAATATTGAAATTAGGAGTTTTGCTGAGTCATTTACTTAATAGTTGGTATAGGGTAATCATGTCTTATTATGCTTTTTCTCTCTTTTTCTCTGCTGTTTTCTTATTACCAACTCTCCATCTTCTAATTCTCTCTCATTTCACTTGGCTCATTTATTCTGATCTTTTCTGCCTTAGTCTCTTTTTCTTCTCTTCTTCTTTCTTCTTGTTCTTCTCTTCTCTTTCTTTCTCTTCTTCCTTCTTCTCTTACTTCTTCTTCTTTCATATCACACGTTCTTCTTCTGCTGCTGCTCTTCCTCGTCCCATTCCTCCTCTCGCTCATAATCATCATTTCTTCTCTTCTTCTTCTTTTTTCTCTTCTTCTTCTTCTTCTTCCATCCCTCCCCTCCCCCTTCTTCTCTCCCTCCTTCCTATTCTCTCTTCCCTCATTGCCCCTTCACATCCTTCTTCTTTTTTCACCTTCCTTTCCAACTAATTTTTTCTTCTTTCTGTATTCTTTTTTTTCTTTTGCACTTAATACATAATTCCTTGTTTCTGTAGTTCTTTTTCTGTCTCCTCCCTCCTTGCTTTCTCGTATTTTCTTCTTGTTGTTTACTATCTCTTCTCGCTCTTTCTTTCTTCTTCTTCATTTTTATCGCCTTCTGTCTTTTTTTTCATTTTCTTCTATGTTGTTGTTGCTGATTGTAGTGCCTTTCTTTTTTCCACGACCTTTCATGTTCTTTTTGGCGTCTCGCTTTGTAATTTTTTTAAATATAACATGTAATGGATAAACCCTAAAGTCATCGCAATGAAGCTGCTAAATCAATAACACTACCATACTCTATTGGGGCCATTCCATGATTGTAGTTGAC
>JZLH01S0575331.1:51566-68381 GCA_001188425.1 Eucidaris tribuloides
CCAGAGGAGATAATTTAGGAGTACGACACACATAAAAATAGATGGAAATAGTGAAAGTTTAGCAGAATTTGTGACGGTTTCAAGAGTTATGATTGTTCAAAGTTTGAGGGATCTTGAATTGAACTGCTACAGGCATTTTTCAGTATGAAAGTGTGGAGAACTTGCCACTTGGATTTGTACACATAATTTTCACATAATTTGAGCGTTTGTTTGAAGTGTCGATGAGAAAGTATCCTAAATTCTTTCAGAAAAACAGTGAATTTTTTGCTGGACATACTACTTGCCACAACAGAGCAAGATCCAGAATATTCTGATAAAAAGTAGAATAAGTGAAAACTTTGTGTCAAATATGGGAAGTTTCACAACTTTATTCAACAATGTGGTAGAGTTGGCCACGTACATCATTCATAACAAGGGATCAATTACAGCTTGAACAGAACATAACTCTTTGAAGACGCGTTCAAACAATTGGTTCAAAGCTTTCACTTATTTCTTCTGTATTGTCTGTAATCTCTAGAAGGCAAGACTGTGTCTGGTTCATTGCCACTTTAATGCGGTAGCGCTGAACTCGAACTCGAGACCTTGTTACCATCTCGCCACAGCGCTGGACTCTACGGTTCTTGTCGCGTTAATAATTTTGGGCAGGAGTCAATCTCTGCCGTACTTTCGGAGCCAGTTGGTTGTTCGAGGTCATATGGTTGTCCTTGGATCCTTGGTGGTTTTTATCGAGATGAAATTAACTGCCATATACTACAAGGATATAAATACTGGGCGATGCGAAATCACAATTAAGATTTCAAATTCTACAACACATAATATGGCGAGCGTGGGTGAAAGCTATTCTGAATATGTATGTATGTTTTGTCTACCTCTCGGGTGTCTGATGATAATTTGTCTAAAACTGATTTCCTACGTTGAGTGGCTTGTTTAGTTTGTAAGGAAAAGGATGCTATAGGATTAACTCTTCCGGGAAGTGTCCTCGATACGCCGGGGAGGGGGGGGGGAGGGGGGGAAGGGGGCCGGGGTCTCACATTTTGGGTTGTGACTGGGTGTGCCGTAATAGTCGAGAAAACCGACGCCTCTTCTTAACATGTTTAGAGTGTCATTTTGGGGCACGTACCTATTATGAAAGGTTTTGGTTTCGAAACTATCTAGTCGGCTTTATAAACAGTAAAATTTCAAAGTATACCCATCGTTTAGATTTTCCCGTCCCAAACCGCACCCTATGTTCAAAGATTTTTGGCGAAAAAGTCATCCATTCAGCTGACATTCCGTATACCTATTAGCGCAGTAAGCCCGCCGGGCCTCAGGAGAAGTTTGCCTCGGGAGAGGTCATCGCCTCTGGCAAGACATGTTGTCCTGCGAGCTTGCCGATTGCTACGTAGCGGTAGATTGTACATACTGTGGCAAATAAAGGTTAAAGAAAGATAGGCGAAGAGATAAATTAGTGCTTTCAGCAGTCTAACTAATATTTGCAATAACACATTAATGTTCACAAATTGCAAGCACCAGCACTTGCACGACAAAAATATGTTTATTTTAGGGTTCAATCGCAATTAACAAAACAATAGCCATATTCCATTACTAGACTTATCATGCCATCAAATATGAAGCATGAATAATGAACATATATTTGACTGTAGGTGTCAGAGTATAAGAATATA
This sequence comes from Eucidaris tribuloides, assembly GCA_001188425.1. Taxonomy (NCBI): domain Eukaryota; kingdom Metazoa; phylum Echinodermata; class Echinoidea; order Cidaroida; family Cidaridae; genus Eucidaris; species Eucidaris tribuloides. The sequence goes on from JZLH01S0575331.1 coordinate 53,231, forward strand.
TCTTGTCCGTTTTTACGGTATTTACAGATGTTGCTTTTAATATGTTTCTGTTCTGTTATGGTATGTTGATGTATCTTATCTATATTTATGTATTATTCTATGTTACTGTATGTTATGTAAGTTATGTTATTTTATGGTATGATGATGAATCGATAATGATGATGATTGATGATACATCATCATCATCATTCATCATCATTCATCGATCATGCCAATGGTGGAGCACGATGACGACGATGATGATGTGCGATTCCGAGCCCCAAAATGGCAATTATTCACAACATATTTTTAATCTGCTGTCCAAACAAATGAGGAAAGAAAATTTTGTTTTTAGATCAATTTGGGAGTAATTTATTATTTTCTAATGAAGATAGAACGAAAATACTGTGTAATGTCGTAGTTGATACATCCTCTGCGTTCGTAGGGCATGCGTTTTTTTGCCCGTGTTTCAGGTCACACGAAGGAGAATTTACAATCCACCTTTACCACTGGTGAACTACTGCCTTCGCCATAGTAGACAAGCATGATATCTTAAATTTTGTTAAAGTATTGTTATGAGACTGAATCACCCGTGACGATGATGATGATCGACTGTGATCGATGATGATGCTACATATGATGATTGAATGATGATGATGATTGGCGATGAGGATGACGGATGATATGGATGATGATGAGGAGGAGGAGGATGGTGCATGATGATGATGATATGATGAGAGATGATGAAGATGATCTGATGATGATGATGATGACGCAGATGATGATGATGATGAGTGATTAATGATAATGATGATGATAAATGATAATGATGATGATCTGCGATCATGATGATCATGATAGATCATGGTGAGGACGATATTTAGTATAGCAACGACGGGGAAAAATCTTAATTTCGTGCCACTGTTCACTACTGACAGTTGATTTTAGCATCAGGCCCTCTTCCCTGGTGAACGTGGTAGCGGCGATTGTTGGCCCTTCGTTGTTAATATCATATCCCGAGATTACAATAAGCAGAGTTGAACAAAAACACTGGGCATTTGATAAAGCTTGGATGCTTTGCCTTACGTTGTTATGTAGCGCTCGTACAATAATATTTTGACTTGCAATCAGGCGCGGCTGTTGTCTTGCCCAATTTTTTCAGACATGATTTAGATGCTGCATTAATCTTGTTACATCGATTTAGAATGATTATGATTTTACTTTGTGTAGTCGTGTGGATGGAATGGATACATGCAAACGCCTTTTACTTACACACGCATAAGCGGCGAAGGAAGACGGCGAACATAGGCGTAAGCAGGATATCTGTCCAAGGGGGGGGGGGGGGGGGGTGGAGGGGGGCTGGTGTTGAATCCGCGCATCCTAGCCTCGTTCCTAGGTCTGTCGGGAAAACTTTGCCCGGGAAAATTTTGGCCCCGCAACTCCCCCCCCCCCAAAAAAAAAAAAAAAAAACAAAATTACAAGCAGACATCATTCGACAGTGGGGGGGGGGGTGCTTGAACACACCCCGCCGATAGTGGTGTACACTACTTAAACTTACCTAAGTATCTCCAAAAGAGTAATCTAATAATTTGATACGATTTAATCGATGTAGCACTGCTAAATGGTGTACTGGAAACTCGATTTTTACCGTTGAGAACTGATGTTCTGATTAGTAATGAAATATAATTTGATTATATCGCTGCTGTTTCGATGCTGAAGATATTAATGAATAATGGATGGTCTTTGTCACTATAAATTTTCAAAGTATGTCCGGGAAAAAATAAACCAGAGTTTTAGAAGAAGAGTCATTATTACATATGAATTAATGTCATGGTGAGATAAAGCATCCACTGTTGTATTTTGTAAAGCTCCATGTTTCTTTTCTTTCATTTTAACCTATGATAATTCATCGTTCACCCATGATTGAATTATAACAATGGAAATTGTAGCTAACAAAATTTCATTTGCACGTAGCACAAGTTTCCAACTTTGAGTGAGATTTAAGAATAGTTTATGCAATTTTTTTTGCATGTTTTGAACACATAAATTGATTAAAAATCATAATTCCATCTTCATGATGTGTGAGAAGCAGCAAAATAACATGATGGTTTTAGCATGGATAATTATGGAAATTGGATTACTTTCTTTAAGAAATACATTGTTAAGAACGTATACCTTTGTACAGTTTTTGATTGCAAGGAAATTATAAAATTCTGAAAGAAGACTATATGAACTTACCCCGGACGATACTCAGTAACACCACCAAAAATGTGAACAGCGCCTAAAATGAAAGAAATTGTATTCTTCTGATAGCAAAAGACAAATATCGTACGCTAGAAGTGAAAACAAAGGAATTTTGAGCAGAGGCGTCGATCCTTGTTTCAGATTCGGGGAGGGGGGGGGGAGGAAAAAATCAACATTTGCGCTGAAAAAAATGGAAAATTGTGTCTGATTAATAGTATTTTAATGTTAATTTTAATGATATCGTTGTGCATCGCACTGCTTTTTAAACATATTCTTGCATTACGTTGTATGAAAGTTGTTCAAATTATTGGGGGAGGGGACGATGTTTGCCCCCTGCCCCAAAGTTTGACGCCCCTGGTTTTGAGTGAAATTCTGATTAACTTTACTCGTTATGAAGTGAATACGCCTACAACAACAGAGCCTTGTAACCACTCCATAAAGAGTGAAATCTATTCAAAATTCATTGAAATCCACTCCATAAAAATTGGAATTGACTCAAAATTGATTGAAATCCACATAATAAAGATTGAAGTTAACTCATCATTGATTGAAATCCACTCCACAATGGGTAATAATGAGTAACATTCACTCAACATTTATTAAAATCCCCTCCAGAAGGGTAAAATTCATTCAAGATTGATTGAAATTCACCCCATAAAGAGTAAAATCCATTCCAAAAAAGAGTGAAATTCCCTCACGATTGAATGAAATCCAAATCCACATCACAAAGAGTGAAATCCATTCCAAAAAGAGTGAAATCCACTCCATAAAGAGTGACAAAATTAATTGAATCCACTCCATAACGATTGAAATTCACTCAACATTGATTGAAGTCCACTGCATAATCCGTAAAACCCATTTAACATTGATTGAAATCCACTGAGCCCATAGAGTAAAATTCATCAACATTGGTCGAAATTCACCCCAGGAAGAGTGAAACTCACTGGTCAGCGTCAAACTCACTCAATATTGATTAAAATTTAATTCCCATAAAAGTGAAGTTTAGTAAACATTGATTGAAATTTGCCCTCAAAAGGTGAAATTTACTCAACATTTTTCAAATACTTTCCAACAAAAGTGAAATTTACTCAACATTGATCAAAATTCACTCTATAAAACGGTGCAATTCACTCGACATTGATTGAAATATTCACTTCATAAATTGTGCAATTTACTCAACATTAATTCATTATCAAGGTGATTTATTAATAAACATAATTATAATGATATGCAAAGAATTTGAATTGTTAGCTGTTTATTTATCCATATATAAGCAATATTATACATTCAAACATCCCAGTCTCTAATCTTTAAATCGGGAGATAATGGGATGTCTCTAAGCGAAGCAACTTACCATGATATGCAGTCAAAAATGTGCGAAAAATCCCTGATATATTTATCGACAATGTGCTTTTTCCGACTGCTCTTTTGCGCGTATTAATTTGTAAATGATCAATTTCCATTGATTCATGATTATAATTTGGGGTGGTAGCGTCTCTGCTTATGCTTAGGTGACGTCATTTGTAGATACACCAACCACGCATAAGCACAAAGTTACAATGGATCGTTTGTGTATAGGCATAATGATCGATGGTTGATAAAATGAAACGGTACCAATCACCCATGCATATGGAATTTCCTTCTGCAAATCGCTACTGACGAGTGGCATCAGAACAACTTCTTCTTCTTCTTCTTCTTCTTCTTCTTCTTCTTCTTCTTCTTCTTCTTCTTCTTCTTCTTCTTCTTCTTCTTCTTCTTCTTCTTCTTCTTCTTCTTCTTCTTCTATGTAATATGATAAAAATGAAATTCCCCAAATTTGCACTATTGCTGACCATTGACAATTTCAGAAACTTTTCATGGAAGGTTTCCAAAATTCTCAAAAATTTCTCAACTCAATGCATCGCTAATCTGACTACTTCAGACTAGTAATCAGCAGTAATAAAGAAGAAAGATACTGGTTGTAAGTTAACTCCAACTAGGTCAATCAATCCACTGCAGTAGGAGATCTCTGTGCATAAAATCGTTCCCATATAACTAATGTAACTAATCAAATGTAACTCTTCTGAACATGGCATATTATGAGAAGAAAGGATTCATATTTCGTAATTCGTATTTTGAAAAACCAATCATGAGATTATCTAGTCTTGTAATCATGCAATGACCTCGTTGCTGCTATTTTAAACCCCCATAAAGGAGGCATCTATTCTCAAGTCAAACTATTGCACTATTTTTTTCAATATCGATCAGAATAGAAGAGAATAGAGTAGAATATTAGTATTATAATTACTTGGATGAAAAGGCGATGGTTCCAACAAGGAGACTAATTGGATAACCTTCATCTATGTACGACATATTCAGTAATATTAGAAACACGTAAAATTACAAAATATCAACTACACATATTATTAGAATTTGTATGTCTAGAAACTGGAGATCCTAATTATTGAAATTAGGAGTTTTGCTGAGTATTTACTTAATATGTCTGGCGTATATGGGTAATCATGTCTTATTATGCTTCTTTCTCTCTTCTTTCCTCTGCTTGTTTTCTTTATTTTACCAACTCTCCATCTTCTAATTTCTTCATTTCACTTGGTCTTCACTTCATTCTTGATCTTTTCCCTTAGTCTTCTTCTTTCTTCTTCTTCTTCTTCTTCTTCTGCTGCTTCTTCTTTCCTCCTTCCCATCCTCCTCCTCTCCGCCTCATAATCATCATCCTTCTTCTTCTTTTCTTCTTTTTCTTCTTCTTCTTCTTTCCTCCTTCCCATCCTCCTCCTCCCCTTCTTCTCCCCTCCTTCCTATTCTCCTCTTCCTCGTTCCTCTTCATCGCCTTCTTCTTTTTCACTCTTCTCTTTCCAACTATTTTTCTTCTTTCTGTTATTCTTTTTTCTTTTACTACTGATACATATTCTTGTTTTTGTAGTTCTTTTTTCTTCTTCCTCCTCCTCCTTCTTTTCCTCGTATTTTTCTTCTTTTAGTTTTACTATTTCTTCTTCTGCTTCTGCTTCTTCTTCTTCTTTTATCGCCTTCTTGTCCTTTTTCATTTTCTTCTATGTTTGTTGTTGCTGTTGTTAGTCTATTTCTTTTTCACCCTTTCATGTTTCTTCTTTGCTGTCTCCTTTGTAATGTTTAATTACACATGTAATTATGATATAACCCTAAAAGTCCATCGCAAATGAAGTGCTAAATCAATAACAACTACACATACTTCCTATATGGGCAATTCCATGATTAGTTACGTTACACTTTATGACAAACTTTACTCATTACTTGGCTCTTACATGAATATGCTTTAATATTATTTTTCTGTTTTGCTACTGTCAGTTCTCTAGACTGGCACCTACTTCACAACATCAAGCAAAATCATGAGACATGTTTTAGTGGGTAATAACAAGAACTTTAATTATGGTTAGTTACGTTGCATAAAGAGGACATGAAAAAAAATGACAAGAAAGTTTCCTCAACTGTTTTGTCAATGAAACAAACTGGGTATATCATGCTTATTTCTGGTGTCTTGATAAGGTCATTTGATATATACTTAATGCATAAAAATCTTTTTGATTTTTAACTACAACATCAAAAACATGGTAAGTTACGGTACGGTTAGTTACGTTACATTTTGCCCATCCACACAAAATTAATTTGCTTTTATTCATGTCTTTTTCAGATTTAGTATGCATATGTGGGGCTTTATTACTTTCAAAGCAATGAGAAGAGGCTGTTGGCATGGAACAACTGCAGAATAAATGATATCTTTTCATAAAACTGAGATTTATTCACACTAGTCCCACATGTGGTATTTCATGTACGTTCTGATTCTCTTAGAGGGTGCTGTTGAAGACATAAAATTTAGAGTAGAAATGATGTCCCCCATTGTTTCTTCATGAATCATACCCATTTAAACCATTAAAATGTAATATGATTTGAAATAGAGCAATTTATTTAATTTGAGATTTGTCCAATAATTCATGGATTTGCCCATATTAAGAAGTATGATCGGCAAAATTAGCCTTTCTATAAAGTACCAGATTAAATACATTTCCACAATCATACATGTTTAGTACAGATTTCAAATTTTGAAAAAGCATGATGGATCCGCCAGGGACAGTCATAACATTATCTTGATAGTACATGTAATTAAAGCGACAAGTTAATTTCAGTTTGACATTTGGACATGTTTTTTTATGCCTCCACCCCTTGAGGGTGCCGGAGGCAGCATGTTTTCAGGTTGTCCGTCTATACGTCCGTACGTCCATACGTCCGTGCTTCCTTACGTAAGTCCTTGCGCCCGCTCTTTCCTGTGAAGGGATTTTAATAAAACCTGGAACAAGGGTGGACCGGAATTGATTAGATTTTGGGACAATTTCGTCAAGGGTCAAAGGTCAATTAACTTTGTCCCAAAATGTCATTTTATGCCTATAACTTCAGTTAGGAATGCTCACTGTTGATATGATTTGGTACTCAATTTTACAAATAAAAAATAGTAGATTCACAGGGGTCAAAGGCCAAAGGTCAAGGATCGAAGGTCAATGAATTTGTTACAAAATGTCATTTTCTGCCTATAACTTCAGTTGGGAATGTTCACTGTTTGGCAGTTAGGTGCAAAATAAAAGACAAATAATTTGTACAGTCACAGGGGTCAAAGGTCAAGGTCAAAGTTCAAGGTCAAGGCTCAAATGTCAATAAACCTTTCCACAAAATGCCATTTTCTACCTTATAGCACTTCATTTAGTAATGTTCACTGTTGATATAATTTAATGTTTAGGTGCAAAATAAAAGACAAACATTTTGATAGAGCCACAGGGGTCAAAGGTCAAGATTTACCGTATAAACAAATGTCAGTTAACTCTGTGTAGTTGTAGGGATTAAAGATCAAGGTCAACGGTCAACGAACTTTGCCCAAAATGAATCTACCTATCAGTTAGAGTGCCCATTATAAATTATATTTGATGAGTAGATCTTATAATAATTTCTTATTATAATTTCATGCAGAAGAATAGGTCAAAGGTTGAGGTAAGAGGTCAATGAACTTTGTTATGAAAGGTTATATTTGGTATTTGATCTATTTAAGGTTAGTTCAGTGAACTGTTCCCAGCATCTTCACAGTCTTCTTGGTAGCTTGAAAGTTCGGGTAATCCTCCGGATTACGTATATTATTCTATATTGATATTTTATACGTGTCATGATGTATTTTGTTATCTGTATTATATATATGTATTACTTTGTTTTGTTCTTATGATTTCCGGAAATAAATACAAACAAACAATATTGATCAAACTAAGAGCCGGGTTCATGTGCTACATATTGGGCGAAGGCATACCCATCGACTGCACCCAGTCGAACTTCTCAAGTTAATATATCTTTTACAGTCTAGAAAATACTACATTTTCGAAATCTAGAGTTTTGTCTAATTATAGTAGAATGAGAGATGGGGCCACTGGACCTAGGATAAAGTCGTATATTTCTACTTCTTCTTTGTTTTCTCCTCTTTTCTCATTCTACCATTTTCTTCTGTGTCAGTAATAAAGTGGTCAGATCAACTGTCATAGAACCTGTACAAAATGATGGCTGTACTATGAGACAAGCGTTCCTGGAGGGACTGCCACTAAAGGCTCTGAACCAGAGGCGTCGATCATGGGGTTAGTGGGCAGTTGCCCCAATGCAAATTGGGGGAGGGGGGCAAATTTATATTCCCGTCCATATATTTTTGGCAAATGCTCACAGAAGTTTATATGTAAATTTGCGAGCGCATCTTGTCGAAAAAAAAGACATTTAATGTTTGCCCCAACCCCCCCCCCCATGGAAAAAATGGATCGACTCCCCTGCTCCGGTGCATTTAAGCTACGATGCTCTATTGGTTGTAGTCATCTCACGGCCCATCGGCCTAAACGTAGCTGCATCATCTTAGGAAATGGGACTTTAACGTAAGGGTTCGACAATGTCGAAAAGTATTCATAAGGTTCGGCTGGCATAGGCCTATGTCTTGTACGGTAGTTCTTTGACGTACGCTTGTTTTGGGGTCCAAGAGGTAAGCATTTAGCTATTACGTCATACGTTACATCACACTGCATTTAGTATAGCACTTTTATTTTCAACCGTGATTTTAAAGTGACCGTCACACATGTAGGACCTACGTTAAGCCTAGCTCACATTATGGCCTAGACGGCCTTACGGAGCCCGTAAACTCATCGCATCTTCCATTTCGTACGATCTCCCTAGGGTGACAAGCTTTGACTGTACGATTTCACACGATTTCACGGGCTTTCTACGGACATCGTAGGCATCTACGATTTTGTTTTAATGTGATGTTTGACAATTTAAAAAAAATCGTAAGCCCGTAGCCCGTAGACTTATCGTAGATGGCATCGTGTGATCGACGTATGACATCGCATCTAGGCTGTGCGCTGATCGTACAGTCATCGTACGATATCGGATATTGTAGTGGGTAATGCAGGCGTCACACTGTCCCGAAGTTGAGTAAAGATGGACTTATACGATTAAGGAAATTTTCAAATTCGGCTCTGATCATAAGCATCGGGACGTTCGTGAGAGCATCTTAAGCCATTGTGTGGCCTTCTGTAGACATCGTACTTGCTTCGGCCGGTGATTTCCTTTGTTGTTCAAGTTCGGGTCAGCTTTGCGCAAAATTGAGAATTTCATATTCGTGTGGCCATCTTGGTCAATTTAGGAACAGTGTGACACCACACTTATTGAATACTCAAAATAACACTATAGCTACACACAATCTCTATACAGCCCTGCACGATATCGTACGATCTCGGTACGATATTGTACAATCTCTGTACGATATCGGACGATAATTCTGTAAAGAGGCTGAGGAGCCTGCGAAGCTATCGCGCGATCTCTGTACGATCGCTGTACGATCCGTACAGCTTCTGCACCTGCCCGAAGTCAAGGGCCAGTACAAGAAATTGCACGATGATTGTAGATAATATGAACACATACGTCATAGCCCGTAGCCATCTGCAATGCCCCAAAAATCGTACGATAAATCATAGGTAAGAATATCGTACGGCGTTCGCAGTCAAATGTGTCTTAGGCTTTAACGAAAGTGTGTATTCCAGAGAAAACAATGAAATAGTGGTAGGTAAAGCTTGGGAAGGTGATTTCGAAACATTATAGAACTTTATCGATTAGAATTTGTTTGAAAAGGTTCTTCAATTCAATCAAAAAGATTTGGATACTTAGTTTACTGTATCATTAAAATCATTCGATTGCTTTACAACAAATAAATAAATCTTTATAAACAGGAGTTTCTGATGATGGCTTTGGAGTGTGCTATGAATGAATGATTTCATTTTTTTACAAACGTATATACCAGGTCCATGGTTCTGAACGTATGGCAGGTCCATCACAAACGTACAATACAGTAATATTATTATAATCATATTACACAGATATAACACATTCAAATACAGTGAAAAGGGAAATTTTGAATAAAGTTAAATACGGATGTGCACAAAAAATGGTATACAACCCTCCCCCCCCCCTACACACACACACCCTACACGGGCTGGTGTTGCAAAATGTGAATCTACTCTCTATGATGAAAGATAATAATCAAGGTCATTTCCAGTTGTCATATTCATGTAAAGAGTGTGGACGTTATTGCACACATGCTTCCGATATTCAACTACAGAAGGTGACTATTTTAACCAATGCACCAACGATTGAAATTAAAACTCGAGGTTTTTCACTTCCCCCATGCTTGTTCTTTCCGTGCATAAAATATTGTGAAGGAAGACACGACAATTTTGCAAGTTTGGCTGAATGCGATGGGGGTTTGAGTGGAATTGCATTTTCTAAGTAGTGTTTTAAGGCGTTGTCTATTTGTTTGAGTTATTTGACCCCTTGCCCCAATCTCAATTGCAAAGAAGGATGCTTCGTAAACATTGTCTCGGAGGGCCAGCAGTAAATCCTTGTATGTTATTCAGGTGGAATATCTAAGCATGCCCTATAGAGTAAAGTAATACGTACTGATAAATTATACAATTTCCTTTTGACATCAATACACAGATACTCAATATATGATTATTTTAATTCATGAATTCATTCTTAACAGCACCCAGAAAATCCATGTTTGTTTTATGACAATTGTGACTCGTTCAATAATTCTAGGAACCCAACATTTTTTTGAATGAAACAAAGCATAATTTGTGTTGTCATCTTAAAGGAAGATTTATTGGACTCAAACTGTAACGTAATTTCTGTTATTCGATTTGAACAAGTGGAACTAATTTTCAGAAATGAGTAGAATTATTGTGTAAAATGTTCAATATTCCAATAAACCATATCAAAAAACAATTTTACATTGGTAAATGGACCTTTGAAAGTGATGTCCTTTTACCGTACCAGAAACACTGGGTTTCGCCGTTCAAGATATCACAACAAAAAATTATATTGGTTCAATTCATTAATTAATTATATTGACTTCAAAAGTGTAGATGATATTGAAATATAAATTTCACCATTAAAAGAAGAACAATTTCTTGCAGGAAACATTTTGTGTACAACAGTTGTAGGAAAAATTGAAGAGGTCGCAAGCAAAAGGCGCTAAAACCACTTTTTATGAAAAGCGAGTTATTAGAATCAGTACATTGGCCAACCAGTTGTCTAGTAACGGAAAAGAATTAGGCGCTAAATTGCACAGACAAATACTCGTGTGTTTTAGTTTCATTTTCCCATAGGCGAGTGTACAAACTTCGGGAAAGAAATGTCAGTTTTCCCCAAATCCGCCAAAGTGAATTTAGTGCCTTTTGCTTGCAAGCTCTTCAATTGTACTCTTTTGATGGTGTAATTTATATTTCAATGCCATGAATACTTTTGATGTTATAAGATTTTACCGAAGTCATGGATTTGGGGTCAATATAGATTTAGAATTCAAGCTAAAATGTTATTTTAGTTCCATTCTTTCTCGCACATATATCATTTACAAATACTTTCTGATGCAAGCATACGAGTGATACTACTCATTGAAATATCAGATGTAATCCTCGTAATTTTACAGGTGATTTCGAAAGGTCCACACCTCCCATCAGTAGAAAGAAAACGCAAATTTGTGCATTTAAAAAAAGTTAAAATCAATAAGGGATCATTCCATGTTTCCTCATAGACTGTTATAGAGTTTGTATTGTCCACTAGACATAAATCCATAAACCGATATTTATCAGTATAGTTTTGCTAGTGACATCATAACTGAAGTTTTGTGTTCTACACACTAAGGAAAATAGGCTCAACTTTGCACCTTTAAAGGTGCAGACCAATGTCACACTGGGAGCACCTTTATGGGTGCAACTTTGCACCTTTCAGACCTGTAAAGGAGCAAACTCGCACCTCAAAAGGTGCACCCAGTATGAAAGGTGCAAAATTGCACCCGTAAAGGTGCTCCTAGTGTGACACTGCTAAAGGTGCAAAGTTGAACCTATTTTTCTTAGTGTGTGTAGGGTGTTTACTTGTCCTTTTTATAATGGGGCTTCCACATTGTTATAAAATGTCTTTAAAAGTTAGTACGGAACACCAATGACACCTGTCAAATATTAGTTAATGTTTTTAATAATAATGTTTATAATGTGAGTCACATTTTTATAAATATCATAAATAAATCTTGACAGCAAAATGGTAATATAGGAAAGTATAACCTCAATATTAATCAACATTATATTCCACATACTAAGAATCTTGCTATATGATTGTCAAAGAGTTGATCACGTGATAAAGCGTAGTTTCCCCATCAGATCACTCGGGAAGAAAAGTTTGTTACACTCGATAGATAGTAAATTGATAAACCGAGTGTAACGCACTTATATTTCGCGCGTACTCAAAACATTGATAATTGACGCTTTAGGATTGTGTGTACTGAAGAGATCAGCGAAACACAAAAGTACTAACACCATCGCGTCGGCGCGTATTTCGTGCGAGCAATGACAATGACAATGACAATGATTTTTTTATTTCCTTATGTCACCCTATATATTCAGGGAATTGGAGAAAATCTTACATTGTTCAAAGATGTATTATTCATAACAAAAAGGAAAAAACAGAGCAAATATAATTATATTGAACGAAAATTTACAAAAAACAAAACAAAAACAAAAAAGTATACGCTATATTTCCTCAGCTTTGCTTCGGAGAGAAAGCTACATCCAGATCGTCCCATCACCTTCAACAACGGTAATTATTTGTTCATTAGCGTAAACATGTACCTCATGGTCTCCATCGCCTACAACGTCATACTGTGAAAAGAGTGTCATTGCAAAACACACTAAATCCACTTCAGTACCACTGGAGAAAATACATTTCTTAGCCCAACTTTGTATACGCACCGATGAACAAATAAAAGTAAAAGTAAAAGTAAGTGGGTGGTAAATGTGTTAATGTCAATTACTCAATGGTGGTGGAAAATGAATTTAGTGGTTTTGCTATTTATGTTTATATTTATTTATTTCGATTTTACTAAAGTTGGGTTGCCCTTTCAGTTAAGAAACTTTTCTCCCAAGGGACCCTGCATACAATAGAAACAAGCAGGATAAAAGAATTATAAATACAACGTATAAAACAAGAATGATAGTTACAGAAAAGTAACAAATAAACCTTGAAAATAGTAAAACAAGAAACAACGAGAGACTTGATAAACAATCGAGCTATCAATCTCTTCAATTAGTTAGTAATGATACAAGATTTCACTTACAATATGATGTGCGTCCGTTTGTTGGCGGTCTGTCTTCACGACTCCAGAGTGACTAGTTGCACTTTTGCTCCCTACTGCTTCTTTATAAATATAGCGTCATCATCATGGCCATCGTAACAATGCCAGACGAAAACCCTCGGGAAATACGGGATAAATCAGACACGCAATCTCCTTCAACCATATCTGGATTCATTTGGTAGACATGCGAAAAAAATAGGAATTAATATTCATTGTATGCGTAAATAATTTATTTTCTCTGACTCACGCACGCACTTCTACAGAAACAGATCACCAGTGTAATTTCATGCCCCGCCTCTTCGTGTAACACACTGCTTTGTAGAACAAGGGACCAAGCTTTGAAGATGGGTTGGGTATTCAAGAAATAATGAAGAAACATGTGTTGATTTGTTTGATTAAATAAGGTTTAGGAAAGAAAAGAAAGTAAGGGTTACGTAGCTATTTTCACCTTTCCAGATATTTCTGGTTTTAAAGGCTATTATATACAATATACCAATGTGCGTAACACTTAGCTTCTTGGGGAAGACGGATTTATACAGATACCCAGTACATCCGAAACTTAGAAGTCCAGAAATTCTGAAAAACTTTGTTTTCATCGAACTAACGATAAATGCTACTTGGTGTATAATGATATAATGATATTGCTTACTAATATCTCGTGCACATTTTGACCATTTATATTAAAAAAAAACAAGTGAGCCAAGTGAAATCATGTTGTCTATTATTTATTGAGTAATAAGTAGGAGAAGAAGAAGGAGTAGAAGAAGAAGGAGAAGGAGAAGGAGAAGGAGAAGAAGAAGAAGAAGAAGAAGAAGAAGAAGAAGAAGAAGAAGAAGAAGAAGAAGAAGAATGAGAAAATAAAGAAGAAGAAAAAGAGAAAGGAGGAGGAGATGTAATGAAGAAAGAAAGTGTAATTACAGAGTGATGCGTTAACATACTATCAATTAGGGTGAAAGCATACTTCGTAATAGAAACAATATTACATGTAATTGGTTTTTCGAGAAAAAAAATATTTACATGTATAAATCATTGTCTGAAGCTTTTATCTATGTTATTTTATTTTACTTTTTTTAATTTCATATATAGTACATTTTGGTACATCAGACCAAAAATACAAGTACAGTATTTTTCTCTTTAAACCTGGGAATCGAACAATCTGTCTAAGGTAGAGTATATATCTCAAAAGTAGTATCCATCAAAAGTGATGAATATAAAAGACTTACCAAGAAAAAACCCACCGAGTTTAAATCTACCGTTATTGATCATGGTCTTCAGTGACATGAAGTGGGTGGGGTGTTCTATCGCACAATTTTGTTTAATTAAAATGCAATTTAATACACGATGTTTCCAAGGAGACGCTATTCTAAATTCAGCTCCTTCTGTTAATTGTATTTGATTGACGAGTTTATATTATCTGTTTTTCTACACGTCTGATATATCTCGAGACATAAATATCGCGACTTGGGGTGACTTCTCGGTCATTTTCTTGACAAATCGCCCCCTCAGCCGAAACTGAAGATGGCAAAAGTAGTTATTCTTTCTCCCAGTTACGTGCCTTGTAATAACCTCTCAACACAAGCAGTACATTTTTTGTGTGTGTCACGCAGCCTTTTTTGCTTAAATATGATTTTCAGATTCATATTCATAATACATTTATTTCTTCCATTCAAAATTGACGGCAATAACAAATTACAATTCATATTTTCTTCTATGCTCTAGTTATTGAGTGAAATGTTGTACTTTTTCAGTTCCGTTTTTATTGTCAGTTTCATATCAATACTTTGTTATTATATATATGCAATGGCTGGCAAAGCCATCCACATCAGAAAGCTGTGTGATGGCTTCTGTTTCACGATGGTCCGCCAGGCATATCTATCAAACACCAAGTGGCTAGCTGCCGTCAATTATTGGATGTTCCTAGATTTGCAATCTGCCTTTACATAATCAATCCACTTCTTCTGTGGTCTACCTCTGGGTCTCGATCCACAGGTTCTTCCATCTAGTATACAATTTAAGGATATCTTTAAAGATCCATTCTTGTGATGCGACCAAAGTATTTGAGACATTTTTCTTGGATGATGTCTTTTACTGGCTTTTTATTCCAGTACCTCTCTGATTGTGTTATTTTTTATTTTATCTAGCCTTGTAACCCCCGTAATTTTGCGTAGGCATGCCATCTCAAAGACGAGTAGTCTGTTTTCATCT